>VCCN01004362.1:387231-399227 GCA_006491835.1 Architeuthis dux
CTGTCAGCAAATCTCCGTCCGAAGTGGAATGTCTTCTTAGTTCGTAAAACCAGTTCGTAATGCAACAAAATAGAAAAGATTCAAAAGGAATTCTTTCTATGTTGTTGCATTACAACCTGTACTCCAAATGGATTTCTTTAAAACTATTATCTCGTGGACCTACAGAAAACAATAAGTATTCGACCCCACAACTAATACTTAGGTGCGGCTGCTTTAGCACTGATCACTGCTAATAGGCGTTTTCTGTAGTCTTCGATTTTTGGCTTTTTGACCATTCCTCTATTCCTCTTCCTAGAGAGATAAGTTGTTGGGTAGGATCCACAATAGGGTTGTTAAAGCTTAAGAAAAAAGTGAGAAAAAAGGATAGCCAAGATGTTTGAAAGTTGAAACCGGAAAATATCAAAATACCTATACCATACATCAAAGGCTCGGCTAAGTATGTACGCAAAGAAGTGTGAAAGAAAATATTAAAATAAACAGATGCACACATATATACATACACATACATATACACACACAAATACACACATACACACACACATACACACACACACACACACACATATATAATATAATTATATATATTGTCAAATCCACATACAGCGTTGTTTCGTCGTCTTACGACTCATCAGTGTGGCTACTGACTATAAGTACCCTGGTGCCTCGAGCCAGGATTGAAACCGGAATCGAATCAATTTCTGGAATATATGTTACGTTAAAAATATGTCGGACTGTACCCGTGTACCCTCGCATGGATGAAAAGAATGTTTTGACTTGTTTCGTTATATACATGTCGGAGATTGGATCAAAAGACAATATCCCTGTGTATTTGTGCCAATTATAGTTACATCTGTATAGACCTTGTTATGCATTACCTGATCAAAAAATAATATATAATATACAACATTTTCCAACCCCCAAAAAACTCCATTCCTCCATTTATCTTCCAGTAGTGGATTGTACCCTATGTATGCTCGATTTATATAAACAGTTTATCACAAATTTCAACCCGGATTTCAACTCGGATCTGAGGCAGATATACCCGACAGTATCTATTTCCCCCCTTCCTACCAATCCTTATGTATTTGTGGTCTGAAAAAATGCGACTTGTCGGAGTTATTCTGTCGCGCTCCCAGCGGGGGGGGGGGACGGGTGGCTCGTAGACTCTTAGTTCCCAAGATGGTCGTTTAGGTCAAAGGGTTCAATATTAGTTTCATTAGACTCGTGGCCCTTTTCTCTGAAACGTAAGTTGATGTTCTGGGATTGGGGACTGAAGAGTATCAAGGGACAGTGTATGTAAACTTTCGACCCCACGGGGACGCGGTGCAATGACACGAAAGTCGAAACTCACACACCCCACCGCCCCGACGCCCCACATTCTGAAGGGGTTAAGGTGTATGTCAATTTTAGTCCTCTACTGTCGATATTTTAAGTAATTACGAAGTCCATACTAGTGGTATGTTTGTTAAATTGTTTTATTTAAACTAGATGAAGTCCCTTCCCTAGTATTATAATTTATTAGTGGTAAAATGAACTATGTAGATAAATGTAATTATGAATTATCTGGAATAAGTTTATAATCTAATCTGCTCCGTGTTTTGAATCTATATTCTAAGGGTCTGTTTCCCTACTGTTATTTATGTTTTGTTGAATTTTGCTCCTTATTTCTACCTGCTCCATATGATATTGTTTGAATATCATCGGGTGTCTATTCATAGCTTTACTGAATTGTCTGAGTATTTTATTTAGATCCCCCCCCTTGTTTAACCATTCTGATTGTTAGGTTGGTGCTTTTTTCTATAAAGTCCGTAATTTGTAGGGTTGCCCTAGCTATTCTTAGGTATTCTGCTAAAATTGATCCATATAAAATGTATGACGGTATGTCGCTGCTTTTTTGTCGCATCCTTACTATGTGAAATTGGAATGCATATCGTTTATCGAACAATTTATATATAAATTTCCCATTTTCAATCTTGATATCTAGAGCGAGAAATGTTGCTCTTCGCCTTTGTGTTCTATTTTGAGTTCGAGTTCATTCGGGTATATCTGTGTGAAAATATTTCCCGAATTCATCTGTATCGTTTAGACAGCATAAATCGTCTATAAAGCGGATGCACCCGTGGAAATTGTATGCTCTACCTATATTATTTTTGTTTAGTGATGTCATAAATTTGTATTCATGTCTGTGTAGGTATTAGTTAGCCCAGGATGGTGCAGGATCGATACCCATGGGGATTCCAATTGTTTGTAACAGTAATTTGTTACCGATCTTGAAGTAACTTTCGCTTATTAGGTGACTGACGCTACTTTTCAGTGTCGTTTTATTGAAGTATGGTTTGTTGTTTATTGTTCTGCACCAGAATGCTTTAGAGTTTGTAACGCTGATGTATTAGCTATGACCTCCTGCAAACGCTGGATCTATTATATTATTCAGTTCTATAATGAGGTCTTTGTGTGGAATTTTAGTATAGAGAGTACAAAAGTCGTATGTAGTGATTGATTTTGCCTTTTCCTAGCATTAATATTATCTAGTTTATTTTTAACTGGTAAGGAGTTGTTGGCTACTCAGAATAAGGTTACTATAGAATTTACTTTTCCTATGGAATTCTTGTATCTGATTATATATTAGTTTGAAGACTTTCGAAATTGCTTTACTTAGAGGTTTTGTACTGCATATTTTAGACCCTATAATATCTCTGGCACCGGTTGGTGTTTTGTGCATTTTTGGTATCCAATACATAATAGGTAGTGTTTTTCACTTATCGTCTACTCTAAATCTTAGTTTTTTACATAATTCGATGTTATTTAAAATAATTTCTTCTGGATTCTTCTTAGATACTTTGTATGTCGGTGATGGTGCGCCTATAATTTCTTCTTCTAACAGTAGCCTTTGGATGTAGAAGCTTTTGCATATAAATGCTACATTATTAGTTGCTTTGTCAATCGGAACTATAACGAATTTACTTTGTAGTTCTGTGAGGTATTGTATGATTTGGGCGTTTCTAAGTATTGGGTTGGTTTTACGGGGTTTTACAATTGTTTTAGATGTTGTACTTTCTTGCAACCGATTCAATTATTTTATCTTTCCAAGTAGTAAATGTTGACTCTGCTATTTTGTATTTATTTGTCATAGTTAGTATGAAAGTATCTATTGATTCTTTTTTATTTCTTTGACACATTTATCGTAATTTATACATTTAGGTTCTCTATAATTGGGGCCTTTTGTGAGGAGTTTTCTAAGTTTTGCGTTTTTGACTCTCTAGATTGCCTGTAAGTATGTGTCCTAGGTCTTTGTCGCATAAATGCGAGTTCTGGCATTCGCAGTCTGGAATATTTATTGTGTCGTCATTATTAATGGTTATCTCTTGTACTGTTTCTTATTGTAGGTCCTAGTTTGGATGTTATGGTATGTTAGACTATGTACTATTTCTTGATTTTTAAATATCTTAGGTAAGTTAATGTCATTAAATCCTCTGTTTACATATGAAAAAACGCATACATTACGTGGAATCTTCCTAACTATTTCTATTGGTGGTTTGTAAAATTTAGTGTCAATTATGTCTAATATGTATGTATACCATTGTTTATATTCTGTCATCTTATATATTAATTCTGGCTTTAACATACTTGTGTATGCTATATCTTTAAGTATTGTCGTTTTAGTCTTGTTTATGTGTATTCTTATGTAATTGAATGATCTTTATAGGTTTTGGTTAATATGCATTTCTACCTTTGTGAAAAGTTGCTCACATGAGATTATAGACTCTCTATTGTTCCTATTGACCGTGGGAACGCACTGGCCGTTCTCCTTTCCGTGCTAGCGGTGGGAAGAGTATACCTATGCATTCTGTTTGGTCGGTAGGGGTTTTGTTTTTTGCCTACTATTTAGTCCGTACGGGTATATAACTCGCATAGTTTTAATTATAAACCAGGCATTCCCAACATCTTTGAAACTTTAGAAACTCGGGCCCTTCTCTGCAACGATTGGCGATTTTCGATACGAAACACCAGACGCGTAAAAAATCTCCTACTTTAGAAAACTGCTTACGAGATTTTTCTTTGGAGGAAACGCCACCCCTGAGACAAAGAAAAGTCTTAAAATACATATTATTTATTTTCTCATGGGAATGCGACTCGTAATAAAAAGAAATTATTCACATATATTTAACAAAAATAAATACGTAGTTTGTTTTCTTTTAACAAAAATAATTAGGTAGTTTTTATCGGTCAAGAATTCAAATAAATAAGAATCAGCAGCAGCTATAGAGTTTCAAAGAATTAAATCCAAAATCCACGTTGTTAATATAAAATGTACAAAAACATTTAGTTAAAAAAATAATACAAAAATATGCAAAAAATCTTTTCTTGGAAGAATAGAAAAAAACCATCTCAAAAGCAACGTTTCCTCCGAAGAAAAATCAAATTCAAAATTAGCGTTAATATAAAAATATTAAAGAAAATCTTTTCTCCCTCAGGCAAAAAAAGTGCCGAAATTCGTCGCAGCCGACACCTTTTCTTTTACAAAAACAGTAAAAATTAATATTTCTGAATTTTTAAATATAAATTTATTACAAACAGAAAAGATACCTTTAGTGAGAATGGTGTGCTTGTTTATTTTGGCACAACAAATCAAATCTTGATTTAATATTTGTTAATGGTCTCAAGGCAATTTCAATGTTCTAAGAACTGGAGGGATTTTTTGTTTTAATTCCCGTCAACACCGAAAATGCTGATTCGCACAAATACGTTGTGACAAATGGTAGAGGGGTTTCAATCGCTAATTCGGACAACATTGGAAATTCAGCAGGAACAACAAGCCAAAAAGCATTTAAGGTTTTCATTGAAAATTCAAGCCTGAAAGTTGAATCACTTGAAAGTTCTGCATATTCTTCCTGAGATTTTAATGGCAGATCTTTTATGCGTTCTATTTCAACTGTGAACGGATATTGGATCCAATCCAATTGGTTATTGTCTAATTCGTCTAATTCGTCTAATTAATTCTTTCTGGAAATTGCTTTTTAGACCCTCCAAATGATCACTTATTATTTGCTTGATCAAATCAAAATTCAATGCATTTTCAAAAATAAAATCATTTGTATATGAGAACATTTCTAATTAATCATTTTCTATTTTGCATTTCCATATGTTTAATTTTGTTATGAAAGCTTGCATTTTAGATTGGTGTTCTCTGTCTGTCCACACGATATCTCCAAAACTTCCCAATGGATTTCTGTTGTGTAAGCGTGGGCAATAGGCTACAGGAGAAGTAATTCAATTGTGGAGTGGATCCGTCAATAATTACCTCCCCTTTAGTTATAGGTATCAGTCCTCACATGTGTTTCATTTTAAAACCAGGGTTTATGACATTTGATTGTAGATAGCTCAAAAAGACTTTCTCTGAGGCATATGGTTCTCTTGTAAACTTTACTCAGCATGAAGTTTCCTTCCAGCGATATTAAATATGCCTATATTTGATGAAAAAGAATTTTTCTGACTAGGGCACCACAGCGAAAATCCGCTATTATCAAAAATGGCGCTAAAATTCTTTTGCGACTGATATGGAATGTCTATCCAAGATATTCTTACTCACCCGAGCAACGCCGGGATTCCCTGCTAGTATGTTCTAAAATGAATAAACTGGCCTTCAATACAATTTAGTGAACAAAATATACACAATATACATTCAAATTAAATAAAAAAAATAAAACATATATCAATTGTACTTACGTTATTTTGGTATATTTTGATGGCCTTACTACTAGAGTGAAGGATTTTGTACAACTAATTAAGCATCAAAAGTGGAGATGGCTGGTCGCCTAGCAAGAAGAGATGACAATAGATGAGACAGTAAAGTCAGTAGGAAAAGACCAGACACAAGATAGAGGGACGAGATAGAACAGTTTGCCGGTAAGACGTGATAGAGGTTAGCACAAGATAGGTTGTCATGGAAGGAGTTGGGAAAGGTATTTGTCCAGCAGAGGACTTATAACGGCTGATGATAATGATGATGATGATGATGCAAACCTTTAGAGTTTTCTTTTTAAACTCAAGTAGAAATGTGGCAACAAGTTGAATTCGGTTAATTGACATGTTAACGTCAAAGTAAAATTGAGAAACCTGAGTTGGCAAACTTTGAAAAATAGGTTCATTCCGCCTGACTACATTGAAACGGGGGACAATTCAAGATCAAGAGTAAATTGGGATTGATATTATTTTGTAGGATACAAAGACTTTGCTTGTGAAGCCAAATTCGACAGACTTTCCCCCAAAATCAATTTGACAATACTGAAAAATTGAAAAGATCTAGGAAATGATATATATCTATTCTTATGTTGCGATGGTAACGTGCAGGGCAGCAGAGAGATCCTGCCCCCTCCATTTTGAGTTAGTTGGGTGTTAGTGGTTGTTCATTTGTCTTCCTTACGTTTTAAAGTCTGGACTTATTAAGAGTCCCGGGATTTCTGCTTGCTAGCTGACAAGTTAAGTTATAAGCGAAACTTATAGGTGAGAATGTTAAGTGAAACTTTAAAGTGAACTCTTACAGTTTTTTTCAAAAGTCAGAGCTGTGCTGATATATAAAGGCAAAAATCTTCCTTCGTCCCTTTCTGTTAAGATACGATTCATTGACAAAAGTAACGGAAGAATGCTATGAAAATGTGTAGGCTTCAAAAATAAGAAATACCACAAACTAATAAACCTATAGATACTAGCGATATCCTAGACATAGCAGTAGAAGAAGTAGTATTTGCACTAAGAAATATGAAACTCAGCAAAGCCCCAGGCGAGGATGGCATACCGACAGACCTTCTAGAAGATGCAGGAGAAATCTTGCACAAACTACTAGCATAACTATTCACACAATGCATGAGAAAGGTTCATAAAAAACCTCTGTCTAAGGATAGTAATCATACTCCACAAGAAAGGAGATAAGCACGATCTTGGCAACTACCGCCCTATTACACTACTGTCTAACATATATAAACTATTCACAAAAATACTCACAAACAGGCACTCTAGACGAAAACCAACCACGCGAGCGGGCAGGCTTCAGAATCGGCTACTCAACAATAGATCACCTACATGCAATAAATCAACCAATCGAAACGTACAACAAACCACTCTGTTTGGCCTTTGTAGATTATGAGAAAGCATTTGACTCGGTAAAACACACGACAGTCTTCAACTCAATGCGAGAACAAGGTGTTAACGAGAATTACATACAAATCATACAAAAGATATACGAAAATGGCACTGCAATAATTAGACTACATAAAGATAAAAACAAGATAAAGATAGCCAAAGGAGTAAGATAAGGAGATACAATATTACGACTGGGAGGGGATGGGAATAAACATAGATAGAGCATTATTAAGCCACTTAATAATCGAAGCATTACAAAACACGATAACTGATTGAAATAGGTAAAAGTAATGTTCAACGATAAAGTCCCCAGAAAGGCCATAAAAATAGAGGTCGATGAATACATCTACCTAGGATAGGTGATAAAGTCCATGACTGACGAAATACAAAACATGCTAACCGATCTAAATAAGGAAAGTAAAAAAGTAGACTTAAAGATGAACAGAATAAAGACAAAAGTAATATTCAACGATAAAGTCCCCAAAAATGTCATAAAGATAGAAGGTGAGATTCCTATTACCTAGGTCAGGTAATAAAGCTAGAGAAAGACCATGACTGCGAAATAAAACGACGCATACAGATAGGTTTGAAAGCATTTGGTATGAATAGAGAGATTTCCAAGAGCACCTTACCAATGTGCTTAAAGCACAAAGTATACAAAGATTGCATAATACCAGCCATGACCTACGGGTGCGAAACATGGAAATTAACAAAACGAGCGGAAAAACAACTCAGAATAACACAGAGATCCATGGAAAGAGCAATACTAGGGATAACTCTAAGAGATAGAAAAAGATCAACATGAATCAGAGGGAGGACTAGTGTGTAGGATATTATACAAATAATTAAGCAGCAAAAATGAAGATGGGCTGGTCACCTAGCAAGAAGAGATGACAATAGATGGGAGAAAAGACTAACCGATTGGTGCCCAATGGACAGTAAACTCAGTTGGAGATTAGCACAATATACATCGTCATGGAAGGAGATGGGAAAGGCCTTTGTGCAGCAGTGAAATTATAACGGCTGATGATGATAACTAACATCTGAAACCCCCTTCTAACAAATAATGCATTCGCCACCGTCCTGTAACGCCAACCAACCAATGGCACACAATGGAATTAATTCGGACACTATTTGAACCGTTCAAACAATAAAGTTTTCACGATCTCGAAAATGGCTGAACGTACAGTCGAAAGCGTCTGATCTCATATATCGTCCGGACAATTGTTATATACATCGGATCCGAACATACGTTCCTTTGTGCGCAAACAAGAACGATTAACCAAAAATGTGTGTGTGTGTGTGTGTGTGTGTGTGTGTGTGTGTGTGTGTGTGTGTGTAGATACGAATACGCGTATAAAGAGAAGTCACACAGCTGAATTGAAATTAGAAGAAATCGCACTTAATATTGTTCTCACTGCGATTGCAATCTTCCATACATCATTTATTCTTTAATCGCGAATACTTTCTCCATCTCCAGAGAGAGAGAGAAAGAGAGAGGGGGTCTCTCTCTCTCTCTCTGTCTCTCTCTCCCACTTCACTCTGTCTTCATCTCCTTATATTCCTCTCCTTCTCTCTCTTCTTTTCTGTTAGCTGATGGCGTATTTTAATTAATGTAGTTAAAGCCTCAATGTCTTGGAGTGTTTCGGTTCCTCTAACTCCCAAAGCGATTCAACAATTCCATCATTTATTCGTGCTAATTGCATCATTTCTCTTTTCTTTCTCTTTTTTCTATGCATTTTACTTCATCCTCTGTTCGGCAATGTCCTTATCGCTGTCTCCAGCGTTGTTTGCAGAAATAATCATTCAGTCGCATTGTTTAGAATTTTAGGAAGATGTTGTGTTGAAGGCAGTCGTTTTTTTCAATAAAAAAAGACATCCATTTTAAGCAAAATGTCTACTTTCCGACAAGATGGCGCTTGTCTGTCTTACATTATAACTGATATAATGGCTAAAAGACACAACTCATATAGGTTTTTACTGTTATAGGATTGTCAAATGAGAAGAGAAGGTCGTCAACTGGCATATTAGCATTGTCTAGAACAGTGATCCTGAACGTTGGGCGTACGCCCCTCAAGGGGGTCAATTTGAATATATAAGGGGGGAATGTGGAATGCGTTCCATAGCTCAAAACTGACTTGTGTTACGGCTTAACTGATTAATTCCTATTTTTTTCCGCTTTACTTTGGTCACCCTAAGCAAGGCCTTTCGGCCACTTTTCACATAAAAGGGTTAGTAAAAAGGGAGTTATTTATGCCACAGAATTAAGACGAGTAAAGAAACATGTTAAAATAGCGTATTGGTGTTAAAAGTGGAAAGGTGGAAAAACTAAAACATGAACTGTTTAAAATGAAGACCAAGAAAGACTAAGAAAAGCAATAAGAGAGTTATAAGGACTTATAAGATCTAAAAACACGAAAGATGAAGACAATTAAAAAAGACTAACATTGGGCAAGTCAATACACTACTATTAATTACTAATTTTACTATAGATTCCACAGTAACTAATAGTTAATCCATTAAGTTTGTGAAGTATAAAAGCGATGAGGTAATTGCATAGTTGTTACTAAATTACACACAATAAAGAAATTACACAAAGCTAGTAAGTACACTAATGTCCATATTTAAGCACTTCTTTTTAATGGTTCTTTACAGTTATTATCCTTGATTTAAAACTGTCAAATTTGGTAAATATCGGATTTTAACATTATATTATTGTACCTTCTCACCACCAGATTTGTTTTATTAAAGTATGGGGTCATCAATTCTTTTGAGCTATTAAGATGCGGCATGGAAGGATAATGGTTAGAAATCACTGGTTTAGAATGTTTCGTGGCTTTTATTTGTGCCAGATTCAGCATAGCTAAGTAAATATAGGTATCCATTGTGTTTGAGATAATTGTGCATTTCACCCTGGCACCAGTGGTCGGTGTTTGGAAAGTCAGACCAAAAGATACGATAGTTCTTTTCTTGTGTGTAGGAATTGTGTGTAGGAAGTGTGTGTAGAATTGATGACCCCACACTATAATAAAACAAGGATAATAGCTGCATGGGTAGTGTTGCAAACTTTATTTTTAAGTTTTCATCTAAAATTGAGTCAAAAAACACCTAGAAACATCTAATTCCTCCAAATATATATTTAATATCTAGGAAATATATTACATGTTATTAATAAATTCACCATGGAGAGCCATGGAAAGAGCAATGCTAAGAATAACTCTAAGAGATAGAAAAAGATCAACATGGATCAGAGGCAGGACTAGAGTGAAGGATATTACACAAATAATTCAGCAGCAAAAATGGAGATGGGCTGGTCACCTAGCAAGAAGAGATGACAATAGATGGGGGGAAAGACTAACCGATTGGTGCCCATGGGACAGTAAACGAAGTAGGAAAAGACCAGACACAAGATGGAGGGACGAGATGGAAGATCTGGCGGTAAGACTTGGCAGAGGTTAGCACAAGATAGGTCGTCATGGAAGGAGATGGGAAAGGCCTTTGTCCAGCAGTGGACTTATAACGGATGATGATGATGATGATGATGAGGAGGAGGAGGAGGAGGAGGAGGAGGAGGATGATGAGGATGATTAATAAATTAAATGTGACTTTAATCTTCAAGATTTCTCTTTTAAAAATATCACATTTTCTTACTGTAAATTAAATAAAAAATATTACTTATTTTATTGAAAATCATCTAAATAGCAATTTTTGACAACTAGATGCAACCAAAAACATCTAGATTTAGATTTTTTAAAAAGCTGTTATCTAGGCTTCTTTGATATTTTAATTTAATGTGCTTTCATTAAGGTTTATGGAGGGGACATGCGGGGCTGTCTGTGAGTGCGTGCGCGTATACCCCCTCCCTGGTTGGTCACTGCACACCGCTGGGTGGACCCACGTGCACTCTCGGGCAGCCCCGCATGCCCCTGCAAACCCCCACTGAAAACACACACAATTACTTAAATTGATTGATTTTTTTTACAAAAACGGAAATTAACGAAATGAACAAGAGGAAGTAACAACATAATTCGAAGCCTCACTTCCGTACAACGGACGGAAAGTAACGGACAAATTTACGATTGCAGTTACATTGTAATTATAGCCCCATGCTAAAACCTTAAAACATCGATTTTTCTAAAAAGCAAGTTCCTGGGGGAATGTTACGTAATGGTCAGTGAGAAGCGATGTAGCTAAAAATACCAGTTGAAAAGGTTCTCACGGTCGAGGAAGAAAAGGGCCTCGTTCTCCAGACAGCTACAGGTCGAAGGTGAAGGATTGGGCGCCGAATTTTGCCAAAATGGAATGTTAGCTGGTCGTTTTCCGGAGATGACCACTTCAAAAGATACCATCTTAAGAGTTATTAAAAACACATGTGCAAAAACGTGGTTTCAAAAAGTAGGCGTGACTTAAAAAGACTCAGAGATTATAAAAAACACGGTTGCAGCTGAACTGGTATTTGTAAGTGCCTTGTGAAATTCTTCTGTTCCCTTTTGTGCATCCGTGGTCAATTTCGACAATGGTTAAAAGTTATCTGAACCAAAAACAAAACACGAAAGAATGCTTTTTTTAAGCAAATGATGTTTATCCATATTGGTTTATGACTATAATTTTGGTGAGCGTTTCGAGTCAGGTTGTTTTTTTTGGGGGGGGGGGATAAGATTTGTATAAGGGGATAAAGCTAAATATTGAATTTAAAATATTTGTGCTCCTCTTATCCGAATCTTAATCATTTCGTTTTCATTTTTTACAGCGAATGGTGTTTAGCCGATGATGGCCCAAACAAGAAGAATCTGTCAGTTTTCTGTGCTTTGAACATCTTTTTCTTGTGTTGCGAGGATTGAAACAAACTGATCAAG
>VCCN01004362.1:399512-414082 GCA_006491835.1 Architeuthis dux
AGAATGAAATACGCCTCTGCATATTTCTACCATAAATCTTCGTAAATATGTAAAACTTGTCAGTTTTGCTCAGTCGGGAATAGAGCTGCTTAGGTGGGGATTGTTGTTGTTGTTGCTGGTGCTGATTATGATGCTGCTGCTGCTACTGCGTGGGAAAAACAAAGCCAACTCCAGTGTCCGACTTTGACTGTTGTTTAACACAAATGTACAAATTTCCAACGATATATATATATATATGTATATATCTCCTTCCTGAATTAAATCCACAGATTTGCCTATAACGTATACTTGAGATGTCCTTGTAAAATCCTCAAATACCTATAAATTATTTATTTAAAGTAAAATAAAGTGGATTTTTGAATTCTCCATGTCTGAAACCCATGATTTAGCATTTTAAAATACTCAGATATCTCAACCGGGAGACGGTGTGTGCTGGCGGCCATTTTGTTTTATGCAAATAAGGTAGTTTTTCCTAACTTTCTTCTTGGGAACATATTTTTTCTGAAAGGGGACATCCTAAGGAACATTTTGGTACCCTAAATGTAGAATCATGGGGTGGGGGTTGGGGGTGTACAGGGTAGGCCCTGCTGGCCCCCGGCCTATGACTTTTCCTCTAAGCACTCAGCTCTAGGCCTAGGACGGAGGAACTTCTCTCCAAATCACAGTGGATACACCGGTGCTCGTAAGATCACTGAAGTTAAGCAATGTCGAGACTGGTCAGTACCAAGATGAGTGACCATTTGGGAATATTAGGTGCCGTAAGCAGAACGAAGCTTCGACAGATGAGGGTATAAGCGTAGAACGATCATATATATATCAATGAATATATTAGTTTTGTATTGTTCTGAGAACAAAATCCAGTGTACATTTGTGTTAAACAACAGTTAAAGTCGGACACTGGATTTGGCTTTGTTTTTCCCACGCAGCAGCAGCAGCAACAACAACAACAACAACAACAATGCCCACCTAAGCAGCTCTCTTCCCGACTGAGCAAAACTGACAAGTCTTACATATTTACGAACATTTAGAATGAAATAAGCCTCTGCGTATGTCATTCTAATGAATTAAGTAGAACTGATGTTTGTAAGTGGCCAAGTGAAATTCTTCTGGTAAAACATGGAATGTTATATGATTTAAAACAATCAATTGCATACCCCAAGCGACGCTCAGCTAGTTTACAAAATGTCTTCTGAAATATTCCCCCTCTGGATTATTTGATACAACTGCCTTGTTGAGTGCATTGAACACAAGCCTGTTGGGTTCGCTCTTGAACATGTGTTTCATGAGGTAGCGAATGACCTGCTCATACACAAGCTGAATCATTTTTGTTTCAATCTTCGCAACACAAGAAAAAGATTTTCAAAGCACAGAAAACTGACAGATTCTTCTTGTTTGGGTCATCATCGGCTAAACACCATTCGCTGTAAAAAATGAAAAAATGAAAAAGAAAGGATTAAGATTCGGATAAGAGGAGCACAAATATTTTAAATTCAGTATTCAGCTTTATCCCCTTATACAAATCTTAGTACCCTAAATGTAGAATCATGGGGGGGTGCACGGTACGCCCTGCTGGCCCCCCGGCCTATCAGAGAAAAGTCGAGAACCCAGTTGTAGTGTTAACTGAAACCAATTATGAAATCCGCAATCCAAGAAGAAGAACTACACAAAGTATTGTGTTGCTTTCTTCTAGTGACTCATAACAAGCGCTGAAGGAGCTGCCATGGTTAATTGCATTATTGTCAAACGCCTACTCTGGAGTTGACTTTGTTTTCCCCTTGTAACAACAATGACAATGACAATGACAATGACAATGACAATGACCCTCACCAAAATTAGAACCCTCCAATGCTACTAAGGGGGCTGAAATTTGGCATGCAACCTTATTTCAACCCTACTAGATGATTTGTAAAGAGAAATCTAGATTTCCATTCCATTTATCGAGAAATATATCTAGATACATAGGCGCACCCCCCCCCCCATTTCGGGCAAAATAGGGGGGGGGGATTCGGGCAAAAATAGGAAGAAAAAAGATTAACAATGATGTCAAATTAGAAAACATTAATTCTTATTCATATCACAACTAGTATACCCATGCTGTGCCGTCAAAACTGACAGCAAATATGAAATTGATATATTGTTAAGTTCTTATTAGAAGCGAGTCTTTATTGACTACTGAAATGTGTTTGTCTAATTCATTTCATTTTTACAGTTGATGTAAAATTTCCCATGCTGCGTGACATGGTTGGGGAAGGTCGGAAGTTGTCTTTCTTCTCCCCCTATCTGTGTTATTTATTAAGGTAATTCACATATTTGCGCGTTTCTATTTTTAACTCGCTTTCCTGCCTTTATTTTGTAGCCGTTTAAAAAAGTTAAATTAAATTTAAATCAAAGTATATAAAACAAGTGGCGTTAATCGTTAAATAAATAAATCGTGGTTGATTTTAAGTAAATAATTATGTTAAATACATTAAGTTACATACGCGAAACCAGGGAGACTTTCATCGGATCTTATGCAACGTCTTCTGCTGAGAGAAGTGTCCTCTTGGAGCTGGAACTTGACAAAATCATTGGAGAATGTTTGGATGGCGCAACAAGTATGACCTGTGTTCATAGAGGTTTGGCAACAAGAATGAAGGAGTGTTCTCCACTTGTCATCTATGTCAATTGCTATGGACACCTCTTAAATCTTACTATCCAGGATACAATGACATACACTGAACCACTCCGCAATGCTTTAGGAACTATTCAGTGCCTCTACAACTTTCTAGAAACCAGTCCCGAACGACACGCACTCTTTGAAAACAACATGGTCGACAAAGAACACTTACAGACAATTAAATCTCAAAGGGCAACAAGGTGGTCTTGTAGATATGAAGCAGTAAAAGCTGTGATAGATCAATTACCTCATATCGTAAAAGCAAATGGTATATACATATACATATACATATACGGATAGCAGTGCATTATTATTATTGCCATGTCTGATTTTGAATTCCTATTTGGATTGGTTGTGGGAAAGACTGTCGATGTTATAACAGCAGAAGAACAGCTACAGCAACCATGGAAACTCTTGCTAACTACAGAAATGAAGAAAGGGGTTGGAAATGCACTGAAAGGTTAGGCCAAACTATCAAAGAAATCATCCAAGGTACAGGATTCTCATCCAAGGAAGCAAGGGTTCCACGGAGTAAAGATGTGTCTCGTCGTTTGAAAGTCCTTGTTGGTGGATCCGCAACGTTATAAGTGGATAAGGTTATTGTGGAAATGTAATTTGAAGATAATGACCAAGAAATACTTTGTGCACTTGACTATGTTATCTTCAATCATGATGCGCCAGAGGAGCACTATCAACTGGTTGCATCACATTATGTTGTTGATCTGGATCGCCTAAAGGCAGAAAAGACAAGCTATGCAAAGTTTGTCACGGACCATACGCATCCATTAGGTTCACAGGCAACTACAGCTGGTGTTGTTGAAACACTTTGCAAGAACTATCTTCATGGCGTGCTGCTAGTCTTCAACAAAATCGCTGGTATCCTAGCAACTATCCCTGCTACATCGTGTTCTGCAGAGCGCTCATTCAGCGGCATCAGACAAATGAAGACATATCTGAGAAGTACAATGGGTCAAACATAACTAAACAGTGTGGTATTACTAAATATTGAACGAAGGTATGCCAACATGTCTGTTTGGGAATATGTTGACCAACTAATACATATCTTTGCTGCTAGGAAAGGCAGAACACGATATTCGCATGTTGTGTGATTTGTACTAGCTGTCTATTGTCGATTCATATAAAGATATTTTATTGGAAATTAGTATTTGTATTTTTAGCTGTGTAAAAACTTTGGGCAAATCAAACCCTCTGCCCACCCACCCCCAAACCAAAGAGTTCCCATACGCCTATGTCTAGATACTATTTTATTAAGTCCCCTTCCGTGGCCAAATTTAAAGATATTTCTCATCTACAAACGTTTTTACAAACGTTGAAATATTTTCAAAATGTATAGGCTAAGTCATTTAAGCTTCAGTCAGAGTGGAGTTTGACCCTGAAGCAGCCAGTCTTGTCAATACAAGTACTCAGTGAAGACAACTGAATTATGCATATCATCATCATCATCATCATCATCAGCAGCAGCAGCAGCAGCTGGACACAGGCCATTCCCACATCCTTCCATGATGACCGCGATTGCGCTAACCTCTGTAATGTCTTACCAGCAAACCTTTCTATCTCATCGCTCCATCTTGTGCCTGGTCTTTTCCTACTTCCTACTGGCACCGATCGGTTAGTATTTTGCTCCATATGTTGTCATGTCTTCTTGCTATGTGTCCAGCCTATCTCCACTTTTGCTGCCTAATTATTTGTATAATAACCTTCACGCTAGTTCTTCATCTGATCCATGTTGATCTTCTTCTATCTCTTTGAGTTATTCTTAGCATTGCTCTTTCCATGTCTCTCTGCGCGATTCTAAGTTGGTTCTCAGTTCGTTTTGGTAATTTCCATGTTTCGCATTCTTGGTCTTTCTCTAACTTTATTACACATCCTAGCTAAATGTATCCGTCAACCACCTCGAGAGCCTTGCATCTGTTCGTATGGTCTTTTGGGAGGACTTTATCGTTGAACATTACTTTTGTCTTTGTTCTGTTCATCTTTGAGCCTACGTTTTTTACTTTCCTTATTTAGATCAGTCAACATGTTTTGTAATTCTTCCGATGCTTCTAACGTCATGGAAGTGTCATCGGCGAATCTCACGTGGTTTAAATATGATCCGTTTATGTGTATTACCATTTCCTCTCAATGCTCGCTGTAAATAGTTTAGGTGATATTGTATCCCCTTGTCTTACTCGATATGCTTCCTAAGATAAAAAGGATGCGAGTTCAAGTCTCGCCTACAGCTTATTCTGTATTTCCGATCTGCGCTGTTAACTAATGGCCGAGTAGTTGCGCTAAAATTAAGATGAAAGAAATATTATCCAAAATTAATAATGGTTGACAATGCTTCATCTAAAGCAAATACAAATGTTGTATAGTGGGGCGAATGTCCTGGGCTTCGATAGAAAGGAGACTCGAAGACTTGCTTGTAAAATTACGAGACATCTTTTTTATTTCATAGCATACATTTTGTCGGCCGGTGAATGAAGAGTGGGAGAGAGATAAGGGGTGCCCGAGGCCGTTCCCAACAGAAGAACCTGGCCTTGTGCCCTCCGGCTCGGCTGCTGGCTGTCTCTGTTTTCTCTGCTTCTGAGTCCTGAGTTTTTCTCCCTATACTGTCAGCTTCCTCGTCTCGGCTCTGAGCTGTATGGGGTTTCGAACGCCCACCCTGGTGTCATTTCCGGTTTCCACATTATGTGTTTGTTAAAACTACACGGGAACTGTTGCTAACAATAATAAATGTTGTATAGTGGGGCAAATGTCCTGGACTTGGATAGAAAGGAAACTCAAAGACTTGCTTATAAAAATATCTGGACATATTTTTATTTCATAGTATACACAGCATACACTTCGTCAGCCGGTGGATGAAGAGTGGGAGAGAGATGATGGGTGCCGAAAGACCGTTCCCAACAGGGGAACTTGGTCTTATGTCTGCCCAACCCTAGGCGGTCTGCTTCCTGGCTGCTCGGTTCTCTCTTGTCTGTCCCCAACTGCGGTCTCGGGCCTTCCGGCTCCGCTGATGTCTGTCTCTTCTTTGCGTGCCGAGTTTTCTGTCCGGTGTTCGGGTCTGCTTTATTGGTTTCTCGAACGCCTACGCAGGTGTCATTTCCCCATATCCTGTTTTGGACACGCACTCATATACCTATTTCCTACGGTGACCGGAATCACTTACATTTCCGCACAGGTGTCTGACCACGGAATAACCTTTTCGTGGCAGCATATAATAACACAAATTCAAATACAGTATTATTTATATAATAGCCATATTCAGTCAGTAACGGTTGCATTCATCCCTGACAATTCCTGTTTTGCTTATTTTAAATACACAGCATGCAGATTGAAGCTTGTTCATACAAAATCATAATTAAAACATTGGTGGGCAGCAGCGAGAAAAGCCGAGATCTTGTTTAGGTGTACCGGGTTCAAATGCAGCCAGCGCTAAAAATATAACGTTGATTATTGTTTCATATTCCTACCAGCCGTAAAATGACAATCTGAGCATTTGCCATGAAACGCAACTGAAATTACGATGAAAGAAATATTATCCAAAAGTATTAATGATTTAAAATGCTTCATCTAATGATAATAACAATTAAAACATAGTATTACTAATATATTAGTCCTATTTAGTCGGTAACGCTTGTATTTATTCCTGACCACTGACAATCCATGTTTACGTATTTTTAATACACATCATACAAATCAAGTGCCAATAATTACTCGTACAAATTTTAATTTAATAAAAATTGCAACATTTGGTGCATAATCATAATTTGTTCTTTACCACCAGAAACATTTGCTTCGTTAATGATTCAAATGACTACAGATAATCGTGAGATTGGTGGAGTAAAGGAGTAGCTGTAAAATCAGTGGGAAGCAGTGGGAAAAGGCAACATATTAGGTATACCGGGGTTCAAATGTAGTCAGCGCTAAAAATAAAACGTTGATTATTGTTTCATATTGCCACTAGTGCCAGAGTTTAGGATGAAGAAAAGTTGTGGCGTGTTGTGTTTACTTCTTCTTGGTAGCCCCAGCTTTACTTCCTCGTAAATCTGATTGAGAGAAGGAATCCAGCTGCTTCAGTCTGTCTAGAGACATAAAGCAGGTGAGATATTATGGGCCAGTCTTTGATGAGTGAAGGCCTGACAGTGAGCAGGTGATGAATCTCATGTGGAGTGTTAAGGCAGTGAGGGTAATAAAGAAGGGTGTGATTTGCGTCCAGCTTATTTCTTTAATGATTTAGTGAAGGGTTGGGAGTGGTGACCACACCTTAATCTAGCTGTCTCCTCTGGTTAAAGTAATTTTTGAAGGGTGGAGGTTGGGAGGACGTTGGTTTGGTATGTTGTTGTTTTGTCTGTTTCTCATCGATTTAGTTGCTAAATGCTTATGAATATGTTATATTTATTTACTAAATCCTATTCGTGATATCACGGAATTACATGAACAGACTTCACACAAAATAGTATTATACAAAGTGGCGCTAAAGTTATTTAGGTTTTAAAATGGAAAGTGACTTTTGCGCCGCCCTATATTCATTGAGATAAAAGGAAAATCAAAATACGAGAAAGCAGTTGTATGGAATGATGTGTTAGCTTAAAGCAATTATAGAATGCGACCTCCAAGAAGAAATAAATATGCGATGCATTTTGTTGCTTTCTTTCTCAGAATCATAACAAGTGCTGAAGGAGCTTCCAAGATAAATTGCATTATCAATACAATTACTCGCTGAACAAAACCTAATCATGCATATAACAATCCTTAAAGTGTAATGGTTAGAACGTCGGCCTCACACGCACAGGGTTCGATTCCTTGTATGAGCGGAGAGTGTGGAAAACCTCTTTATTAGGAAAAATTTCCCTGTGTACTCAGCAGCTAATTGATATTCTAGAATGCTACAGGCTTACAAAAATACAAAGCTGTGTTTGTGTTATGATTTATGTATCCGGGCACCTGGGTCAGACATGTAAGTTGACCCAGTCACATCAGGAAATAGGTATATTGTCTAAATATTGTCAGTGTTCAAAACAGGAAATGGGAACCGGTGATTGACACCGTGTGACTCCACGTAGGCCTTAGAGAAACTATAAAAAGCAGACCCAAAGAAGACATCGGCGGAGAGAAATCTCGACAATCAAAGAAGACAGACAGACATCAGCGGAGCCGAAAGGCACGACACCGCTGTCCCTGTTGGGGACAGACTTGCGGTTCTTATCTCTCTCCCAGTCTTCACTCTCCGGCCGACAAAGATGTATGTTGTGTAATAAAAATATGTCCAGATATTTTTACAAGCAAGTCTTCGAGTTTCCTTTATAATGAAGTCCAGAACATTCAACGAATATCCAGCATGTGTTGCTATTCGACTTCGCGTAAATTCTACAACCCGGGTCCTCTATTTTCGATCACCACAAAGTGTCTCCAAACTAAAGAAATCTGTATAATACTACACTTGCAAGGATCACTAAGCTGACGCATGCAATGCGAACTGGGACTTCGTCATCGGCCGTTTACACTCCAATGGGAGTTGTCTCTTAAGAGACGGACGTGCTTAAGCCCTTAAACCGTTGGCTCTAAGTAGCTCAATCAGTTGTCGCACATAGACATGCTTACTAATGTAAAAAGGATGCGAGTTCAAGTCTTGCCTACAGCTTATTCTTTATTTCTGATCTGGCCGTAAAATGACGGTCTGGGTAGCTGCAATGAAACGCACCAGAAATGACAAAGAAATATTATCCAACATTGATAATGCTTTATCTAATGATAAAAAGAATTCGAAGATAATATTACTAATATAATAGCCCTATTTAGTCAGTAACTCTTGCATTCATTGCTGACCACAGATAATCTTCTTCTTTTACTTATTTTTAATACACAGCATACAGATCAACTGCCGATACTTGCTCATACAAATTCTAATCTTTCTAAAAATGCAATATTCGGTACTTATTCATATTTTCTCCTTCCCGCCAGAAATATTTACTTCGTTAATGTTTAAAATGACTAAAGCTAAGCGGGAGATTGATCGACTAGAGGAGTAGAAGGAAGGTCAGTGGGAAAGAGTGAGAAAAGCTAAAGTCTTGCTTAGGTATAACGTATTCAAATGCAGTCAGCTCTAAAATTAAACCGTGAATATTGTTTAACCTTTTCCCCTAGTGCCAGATTTTTAAGCAAAGGAAAGTTGTAACGTATTTGTTTACTTCTTCTTCTTCTTCTTCTTCTTCTTCGTCTGGCCCAGATTTACCTCCTCGTAAAGCTGATTGCGAGAAGAAATCCAGCTGCCTCATCCGCCCTGGTTCAGAGACTCAAAGGGATGAAATATTATTAGTCAGTCTTCGATGCGTGAAGGCCTGACAGTCGGTGAGCAGGTGATGAGTCGTGTGTGGAATGTTAGGGCAGTAAGGGCAGTAAGGGCAGTGTGGAGTGTGATCTTGGTCCAGCTTGTTTTCTGTAATGATTTAGTGAGGGTCTGTGACCACATCTTAATCTTCATAGGTGGACCCTGTTTAAAGTACTTTCTGGGGGGTGGATGTTGGGTGCAGGTTGGTCAGTATTTTGTTGTTTACTCTGGTTCTCATCGATTTAGTTGCTAAATGCTTATGCATATGTTATATTGATTTACTAAATCCTATTCGTGATATCACAGATTACATAAACAGACTTCATACAAACTAGTATTATACAAAGTGGCGCAAAAGTTATTTAGGTTTTAAAATGGAAAGTGACTTTTGCGCCGCCCTATATTCATTGAGATAAAAGGAAAATCAAAATACGAGAAAGCAGTTGTATGGAATGATGTGTTAGCTTAAAGCAATTATAGAATGCGACCTCCAAGAAGAAAAATAACAATGTTGCTTTCTCCTGCAGAATCATAGCAAGTTTGCTGCTAAGATAAATTGCATTATCAATATAAGTACACGGGGCAGAAGAATGGATTATGCATATCATCAGCAGCAGCAGCAGCAACAGCAGCAGCAACAGCAGCAGCAGCCTTTTAACGTCCGTCGTTGGGCGTAAACCTTCCCCAAGAATCGCCAGATCTCTCTTCACGGGCGTCGCGGCGCCAATATCTCCTGAACCTAAGTCTAAATCGTTACTCCATATTTATATTCTGTCGGCCACAATTTTGCATATGATCTCTGGGGATCCATGCTGTAAGTCGTGATGTCCAGCGGTTGTCTGGCATTCTTGCAACATGACCTGCCCATTGCCATTTGAGTTTTCCAATGGATTAGGCCTATTTAGTCAGTAACGCTTGTATTTATTCCTGACCACTGACAATCCATTTTTACTTATTTTTGTAATGCACATCATACAGATTAAGGGCCAATAATTGCTCGTACAAATTTTAATTTGATAAAGATTGCAACATTTGGTGCATAATCATAATTTGTTCTTTACTACCAGAAATATTTACCTCGTTAATGATTCAAATGACTAAAGATAATCGTGAGATTGGTGGAGAAGAGGAGTAGCTGTAAAATCAGTGGGCAGGAGTGAGAAAATCCAACATCTTAGGTATACCGGGGTTCAAATGCAGTCAGCACTAAAAATAAAACGTTGATTATTGTTTCATATTGCCACTAGTGCCAGAGTTTGGGATGAAGAAAAGTTGTGGCGTGTTGTGTTTACTTCTTCTTGGTAGCCCCAGCTTTACTTCCTGACTAAAAGTAGTCGATATATTGACGAAGTAGAGGAGTAGCTGTAAAATCAGTGGGCAGCAGTGAGAAAAGCCAAAGTCTTTGGTATACCGTGGTTCAAATGCAGTCAGCGCTAAACGCTAAAAATAAAACCGAGATTATAGCGCCAGAATTTAGAGTGAGGGAAAGCTTTGACGCAATTTGTTTAATTCTTCATCTTGTAGATAGGGCCAGCTTTACCTTTTCGTAAAACTGACTGAGAGAAGGAATCGAGCTGCGTCAGGGGGTGAAATCTTACTGGTCAGTCTTTGATGAGTGAAGACCTGAAAGTCGGTGAGCAGATGCTGGGTCGTGTGGGTAAGGGGTTAGGGCACTGGAAGTAGTAAGAAGTGTAATTCGGGTCCAGCTTGTTCCTCTAATGATTTAGTGAAGGGTGGCGACCATATCCTAATCCAGCTGGGTGAACCCTGTCTGTTTAAATAATCTCTGAAAGGTGGATGTTGGGAGGAGGTTGGTCAGTATTTTTTGTTGTCCCTGTTTAGTTGCTAATTGGTTATACGTTATATTTGTTTACTAAATCCTATTTCGTGATATCACGGATTACATAAACAGACTTCATATAAAATATTATTATACACAGTGGCGCAAAAGATTTTATCTTGAGCTTACGGGTTGGTTCAGATTAAATGAATAGCAAAGCAAGGATCAAGTGAAGATCACAGAAGCTGTATATACGAGGGCTGTCCATAAAGAAACCGGACTGATAAAACAGAACACCAATAAGACGTTTTAGCATGCCCGTTACTGATATGTTGTGTAGCAGTGATTCTGACCTTTCATATGAAACAAACCGCACCATACAACGTTGGTTAGTATTTGAGCTACACGTGCTAGAGTGAACATGTGTGCAGTGCGTTTGGCTTTTTTTCTTTCCACGTCAATGGACAACGATCACATTGTGAAACTGCATTCTGTGGTCCGTGGAAATCGTTGCCTGACTTTTACAGATTCTTACCTCTTCGAAAACTCCATGGACAGCAAGGCGACGATTTCAACGGATCACAAAATGCAGTTTCTCAATGTGATCGTCGTACGTTGACTTGGAAAGAAAACAAGCCAAGCGCACTACACACACGTTCATTCTAGCACGTGTAGCTCAAATACTTAACAAACGTTGCCTGATGCAGTTTGTTTCATACGAAACGTCAAAGTCACTGCTACACAACATAACAGTAGCGAACACGCTAAAAACGCCTCATTGGGGTGCTGTTTTATCAGTTCGTTCTCTTTATGGACAGTCCTCGTAAACTCTAAATACTGAAAAAGCAGAATAGATCTGATATATACTTAGTTTATTTGACACAAGGACACAGCGAGGATCGAACTCATTACAGTAGTAATGGTCAGCATCACAAGCTTATTACACTGATTGTGAAAATAGGGATTTCATGAAATTACTGAAATGTTCACGGATTTCACAAAATCTCTAGGGATTGCATGAAATTACGGAAATGTTCATGGATTTCAGAAAATCTCTAGGGATTTCATGAAATTACTGAAATTTTCACGGATTTCACAATATCCCTAGGGATTTCGTGAAATTACTTAATGTTCAGGTACTTCACAAAATTACTAGGGATTTCAAGAAAACCCTAATTTCACAATTTTACTGTAATATTATCGCCCAAACAAACATCTGCTCCTTCTTTCATAATTGGTTTCTGTCGCTCAGAGGAAACGGCCTGGTATTTTATAAACACCCATAATGTTTACGAATAAGTTGAATGTCCATTCATAATTTACCAAAGAGGAAAAGACGATTGGCCAACTGCCATTAGTACGTCACTCTAACGGAAAGTGGAGTTATAGGCCATCGCGATTCTTAACATTAATATGCCCATCCATCACATTACGGAAATAAAAACACATCCCCCATTTGAAGTCGTTCATTAATAGCTCCCAATTGCATCTGGTTCATGTTTTCTTTCTTTTTAAAAAGTTTCTCCAGTAATAACAATCAAACTGACATGTCGTAAATAGTAAGCAGCCAGGATTTAGGATGCTAATTTTCAAGGCAAGCCCGCCCGAACACTGAAATGTCCATCCGTCATCTTCCGGAAATCGAATTAAAACAATTGATCCTTCTGAGGTAAACCACTAATAGCACCGATTTTCATGTGGTGGCATGTTTTCCTTTTTTTATAGTTTGTTTCTTTACTAATAACAATTAGGATGGAACGTGGCCAATTGTATGAAGCCAGGAATACGAATATGCCCTCCCCACTTGAAAGATTTGCACAACACGATCTTCCTTTTCCTATTTCCATCTAGCCTTGTACCGTACTAATGTTGTTGGGTTGTTGATGGTGATGTTGAATCGTTACATACCGGATGTAAAGTAATCAGGCGACACTCGGTGATCTGCTGGTCGGATATGGTTTGAGGTTCATTCTCCGTTCGTGTGCCGTGGCTTTGCTGAAAGGAACTGATATGAAAGTCAACTGGTTCATTGAGAAAAACCAAGCCTGGGAATCTGCACTGTAAATAACGTGTTACTACAAAATCTACTGTTTATAACCTGTCAGAATATTGTTGAATGTTGAGTTGTCAAACAATGTCAAACAAACAGACGACGTATAGATGCAACTGTGTTTCTCTTTTAAACTCTGTAAGCTGCATCTATCTTATATTTCTACACATCACGTCGAAAAGCTGTGTAGCTCTAGAAATACGGAATTCGTCTGACCGCGCCCCCTGTGAAGGGGGCGGCGGTGTGGCCGCGGACACAGGCTACCTCTTGGACAGCTGGTCCAGGTCTCTCTGATTTCAAGTCTATGGGTATACAAATAATGTTTTCTTGACGTTAAAACATTACATCATTCTTGTTTGCGTCAGTAAATTCTTCAACCGGATCAGCCGACATTTTTTGTTATTGTAAATTCTTGTACAAGCATTCCATAATCGGGATTCAATCTGGAATTTCATCTTTGCTTGTTATTTTAACAAAAATAGCCCCATTTTAATAAAATACCTTACTTTTCAATTTCGGCTGAATAAAACAATTCATTTTGTTTACCATTTGTCAAGATAGCCCTTATCCTAATTCCTGATCTAACAATTGCATTTTATATACACTGCACAATTTTGTATATACGTATTTAACCTATGTTAACAGTTTTGGTGACAGTTTTGGTTGAGGGTCTAACACTTGATGCTAACCAAAATTGAATGGGATTGTCTTTGCATTGTTCCGCAGTCCGATTGGTTGATCGTCACTAATCAGCGTATCCTGATTGGACAGTAAATAACATATAAATGACCGATCTATTATCCGGCCTTGAATGTACAATGAAAACAAAACAAGCAATGGGCAGGCCATGTTGCAAGAATACAAGACAACAGCTTGACATCGCGACTCACAACATGGGTCCCTCGAGATCATGAGCGAAATTGTAGCCGGCAAAAAGTAAGATGGCGCGATGATCTGGACGAATTCAGAATATATTGGCACCGTGACGTACAAAAGCAAAAGAAATTGGCAGACCGCGGGGGGGGTGTTCTAACAACGCACTTTAAATGGCTGTTGATGGCTGATGATGATGGCTGATGATGATGATGGTTCACACTGAGCGAAGTAAACTATGTGCGCACAAAAGATTTCAAATTCTGTAGATAGCTTACTGAGTTTTTATCTGAAAGAATATTGATTCCAGATGTTGAATTCGAAAGTGCGCACGTACTTTTGTCACAGGAAAATATATTTGCACAACATCAGATCTTTGAGCCCACTGACTTCTAACGATTTGCGGGAACATTAAATGATGATGATGATGATGATGATGATGATGATGATGATGATGATGATGATGATGATGATGATCTTTTGAATGAATCATTTTGAAAACAAAATTTTGTGATCGATATTGAAAAAAACTGTATTATTGTTCTATTCCTGTTCAGTGTGTGCGCGTCACGGTCTGATTCGTGATTTGAGCTGACGAGAAAGAAACGTGTGCATTCCTTTGCAAGATGCCATCAGCAAAAAAAGTGTGTTTTCTTTGGTTTTCGAGGCAAAACGTGAGTGGGGTGAATGGAAAGCAAATCAAACGCGAACTCAAAACATTTTGAGCAAATGTCAACATTTGGTTTTATTCGCCAGGAAACCGGTAATAATTGTGAAAAGGAGGATACAAAATGGAGATTTCACAGCTCGCGTCAAGAAGCAAACAACATTTACGCACAAGCGAACCAGTAAACATTGATATTAATTAATCGAATTAAAT
>VCCN01004362.1:415794-434222 GCA_006491835.1 Architeuthis dux
CTACTACTACTACTACTACTATATATATATGTGTGTGTGTGTATATATATGTATATATGAGGTGCTACCCAAATGTTCAGGTAATTTGAACAGATTGATTGATCTGTTCAACTGTCAGGTTACCAAGTGGCGCTCCCAACACGCTGGCTTTGTCAAACATCATTCAACCCAACCAACATTGAAGGCAAACAGAAAGAGGATTCGGAACTAAAATTAAATGATATACAATATTCAGCCTTTTTTTACGCTTAGATACAGAATCAAATATCGTGAAAATCTTTAAGCAATATATCATTGTCAAACCGAGGGGTCTCTTATCGGCTAATATTTCAAAACAAAAAGGACCAAAAAAGAAAACCTAACACAGACTTGAATCAAACCGAAGATGAGTGTAAAACCTAACAAGAAACATTGTCTATTTTCACTGGCACATTAGGTAAAAGGGGGAGTATTTTATCAAAGTGGGTCAAAAACTCAAGGTTCAATTATTTTAAGATCTCTGGGAAAAGTGTATCCCAAATCAGTGAAATCCAAGGCTTTGTTTACCTCTGCCCACGAAGTTGGAAGAGGTATATATATATTCACTCATGTTTGTCTGTTTGACCACACAATATCTCCTAAAGCTCTCGCTGAATTTCAATAACATTTTGGCGGGCCATGGGCTAAAGAAGAAGAGGTTACATTTTGGGGGCGGATCCAGGAATCTTCTCTTTTTTGATTGAGAGACAATAGTCCGAATTATGGAGAATGGAAATTTACACAGTTACCTCCACTGCGCCATCGCCATAAACGAACTTATTTTCATTCAGTTTTTAGTTAGTGTGTGGCGTTGGCAGAGGTATGCTTTCTCTAAGTGCTTTCTAGTTAATTCACACACGGAGACACATGGCCACTTTAGAACATCGAACGATTTGTTAGTCAGGTCAAAGTAAACGTGTTTCTTATATAAAGAATTGCAGGAAGTGATGAAATACACATTTTGGGGAAGTATTTATTTACCAGCTCACAATGGCAACATGAGACAAAACGTGTGTGGTACAATGTGAGGAATCCGAATCCTCAATTGGTGCAGCACACCCCTTTAGTTTGTTTTTATATATTTACTAATTTCCTAGCATAGTACACCTAAACATTAGGGCCTTGTTTACGTATGGATAAATTGTAAGAATGCATACCTCGAACGAAATTTATGTTTCTGTCTATTTTCTACAACTCTTCATATTTTCTGTTATTTTATTAGTTTTAAAACAACAAGGCAACAGAGTTAGGTAAAACATGAATTTCAGTTTTAATCATGAACAATCAGATATGCCTATATTTAATGGAATTGTTTTCCGTGCTATTACTAAGCAATCAGCAGCAGCTGCCGTAGTTTTAGTGGGACTAGTAATATTAGTAGTAGTAGTAGTAGTAGTAGTATAGGTACGAACACACACACACATCATTGCTTTACCCCCTCTTCTCTTTCTGTTGTCTTTCGCATACGCGAACACACAGACACAGTTGCTTTATATCCTTCCACTTTTTCTGTTTGCTTTAGCGTGACAGGGATCAACACACAAAAAGTGACACTGGCTTTTATATTTTCTGTTATTTTATTAGTTTTAAAACAACAAGGCAACAGAGTTAGGTAAATAAATTTCAGTTTTAATCATGAACAATCAGATATGCCTATATTTAATGGAATTGTTTTCCGTGCTGCAGTAGCTGTAGTGGGACTAGTAATAGTAGAAGTAGTACTAGTAGTATAGATGCGAACACACAAACATCATTTCTTTACCCCACCTGTTTTCTTTAGCATACGCGAATACACATCCTTCCACTCTTTATGTTTGCTTTAGCGTGACAGAAATCAACAAACAAAAAGTGACACAGGCTTTTATATTATGAGATTTAAAGGACATGTGTCTATTGTCTATCGTTGTGTCACACTACTGCTACCACCAGTAGTAGCATTCTCGCTGCAAACAACTAAATGTCTGATCTACGACTACCATTACATTCATACACCTACTATCATCGTCAGCCTCAGACACTTGATGCGCAACTCTCTACCCTGGCCAAGCCACTCCCAACTCTCCAATCACCGACACAGCCATAATACCTCCATTCTTCACCTTGTCATGATATCCCGTCCTACCAAAAGGTTTTGTCTTTTCGAAGAGGACAGGATGTCAACTGAATCGTCATCTTTATTTTGAGAAAACAAAGGTAATCTTTGTCATTAAAGGATATTATTTTTAGAATCGCTTTATTTTTAGTTACCCTTTCTTTATATTGAGGTCAAGGCAGAGGAGACTGGGAAGCCAGAACTTTCTTTTTACTTCAGAAAAGTCGCGGACAGGTCTGGTTAGTCACTCAATAGAAACTGTCACATGACCAGTGCCTTTTGGCAGCGTGTTGGGAGTGGTCAAATAAAAACACTGGAAAAAGGGGTGTTCAATGAATAAATTACTTACTCTCGTCTTTTGTAGGGCCGTGATCACTAAAAGAAAGTTCGTGAACGCTGCCGGGCACAAAAATACCAATTTAACATAAACTTACATTTTAAATACATTAAAAAAATTTTTAGTCGGGGGGGGGACCCCGACTAAAAACTTATTTTGTAGGTAATTCTTTAAAAAAAGAAACGTTTTTTCTAAACTAAGTAAATGTTTAAATGTTCAGCCCTCTAGCTCCATTGGTGTGGCTTAATACATATTTGATAACTTCGTTATTCCCTATTCCCTAATATATTTCAATGACATTTTGTATGTAGGCTTGTGGAGAGATTTTATTTGAGGGATGGTGAGTTATGACCGATCCGATTGTTTTTTGTTTACAATTGGCAAAATTTCTCAAATCTTGACGGATTTTGCTGAAATTTGGCTATAATGTTGACAAAACTCCATGAATTTAAAAATGGGGAGTTACGGTCGATCCGATTGTTTGTTTACATTTTATATGTAAATAACCATGTCAACATGCAGAAAATATTGAACTTTCGAACTGCTGGACCGATTAGAATGAACATTGTTATATAGGTTCTTGGGCAGCTTATTATTGGAAATATATAACGTTTTTTAAGAATGTTATGGTTTGAATAAAAAGAAATCGGGTCTCTCGTAGTTAACGGCCCTAATAAACAACTAATTGCCACTCTGATAGTTCAGCATACAATATTCTCTTTCACTCTCATCTAAAACATTTATTATATATATACACCCACACACATATATACATATATGCACATACACACACATATATACATATACACGCATACACATATATATATGTGTGTGTGTGTGTGTGTGCACAGACACATACACACATAACTGCATACGTATACACATAGAAGCAGGTGTAAATATGTCTCATTGGTAATTTAATTTTCAAACACATGGACCTGTATTCGTTCTCTACCCCCCTCTCTCTCTCACTCTCTCTCTCTCTCTCTCTCTCTCTCTCTCTCTCTCTCTCTCTCTCTCTCTCTCTCTCTGTCGGGGACCATTATCGTTTTAAGATTGTTTTCTATTCCTTTTCGACATTTTATCTTTATTGAACAACATATTTACTGTTTTCATCCACACTGTTTCTGGCATCTTTCATCTAGAAATATCTAGATTTTCCAGATATATATCTAACCAAAATAGAAACATATTATTAATAAATTAATGCAACTTTAATTGCCAACATCTACTTTAGTAAATATAACTTATTTTATTAAAAAAGAATATTACCATTTTATACCTATAAACAAGCATGGCTGCTGCAGGGTCAAAATCCACTCCAACTTCTATTACGACTGAAGATGCAACTTTTGCATTGTAAGACATAAAGAAATGTATTTATCCATTAGAATGAAATAATCTCGTGATTATCTGTATGATAATCTTTCGCTGATATCCAAAGACAGTAAGATAGCCTTCTGACAATCAGTTTGTCGCGAGTTCAAATCACGGTAAGGGAATATGAATTTTACATATCGGTTTACACCCCTAATTTTGGTGAGGATTGTTCTTGTTGTTCTTGTTTTCTTATTACGGTAGGAAAACAAATTCAGCTCCAGACTTTGTACTAGGCTTTGACAATGTTGACGCAGCCAGAAACATCTTTATCTAGATGAAAAACATCTTAATTGGCAACACCGTGTGTGTGTGAGAGGGCGAGGGTCAGAGGATATGCAATAAACACTAATCAAACTGTTATACTCTTCCCAACTATTCTTGATCGGTTTCATCTCAATCAGTTGTTAACAGATATCAAAGGTGGCAGTAAAATGGCCGACCAGACAACGCCACTCCGTCACTTTTCCCAAAATCAAACTCCATCTTGCTAATCACTTTGAATCCTATAATTACATAGAATCCCCGTCGTTACAAATCCACACATTCTTCAAACGTTGCCACAAGCTCTTAACAGCGGATAATTGAAGCAATGGAGTGTAGCAGTTCTTTAGTGGTAGCTAACTTCTTTTATCAGATCTTTTAATGAAAACGGCCCTGTCGGCTGGGGCTTAGAATGCGCCGACTGCATCCCCTGCAGAGGGGTAGGAACACCCCAACCAGGGGTCACCTGTTCTGTCACCAAAGTCGCAAGACTCTAGTTAAAAAAATAACCTTTGAAACTATACTCAAAAATATAAAAAACAGATTCGATATACATACCTTGACGACAAACTTTCTACAAAAATGCGCCTACTATAATTTGTCCACATAAATTGTGTATTCAAAAAAAACCCGAATTCGGCACTAGATGACCCATCAAGGGTCGATGTGCCGTTAAACAGAACAATCAAATCAAATAATTTTAATGAAAAGAAATGTCAGCATTTCGCTATCGAAAAGGAAATCTCAGTTTGTAATTAATTGTATATTGCAATCAAGGACTTTGTATTAACCATTATTATTTATATTATTATAACATTTGTATTAACCCTTCCTCAAAATTGGCGCATGCTTAACTATTAGGGTGTATAAAATATATGTTTGTTTTTTATAGACCTTTACTCCAAAGCCTATTTATTGTACCCATCTAACAACTATTTATGACTCCACTATATTATTAATACAACTATTATATGATGGTGTATCAAAAGTATTTTTGTTTTTTATAGACCTTTTACCCCAAAGCTTATTTCTTGTACACATCTAAAGATTATCTATGATAATTTGTATTAACTCTGAATGTTTTTGGGAGCTGGTGGTCGTTTTAAACCATCATAATCAAAAACTGATGGCCATTTGGGGTTTTATTGCAAGGAACAAATTACCACCCTTAAAACGATTGAACCAGTTGTGGGTAGTACGGTTTTAATTCCACCCACCTACCCCCGAATTCTGCGAGCAGCTTCAGCGGCCTTGATACCCAATTTAAAATTATGCCTCAACTGATGGCCAGAATGCCAATACTTGTATCTACCATTATAACATCTGAAACAAAAAATACAGCTGATTAGTACCGATAATGATATAATATATAATAATAGTATTAATAGTATTGCGGAGTCATATACAAGCCTCAGATGTGTACAAATATATTTAGTGTGAAAAAAAACATTTCGCGTATGATAGCACCCAGGTACTTATGTAGCAAGCATTAGTTTGCATACATTCGCAACATGCGGTATTCTTTACGTGAGTAGTTGCAAGTAATACGTGGGCGTCATCGCCTTTGCTGCAGACAGCAGGGTCTGTCCAAAATTCTAACAGTTTAGTGTGATGAAGAGGTAGTGTATGGGAAATAGATCTCCGGTTACCAGGCAATAATTATGCAAACACATGCATAGTGTAGGAGGCAATACCTTCGTACACTTGTATAATGAACTGACTACAAGAAGATTAAGAAGATTGTGTTGCACCAGTCTATAGATAGATAGATCGATAGATAGATAAATATGAACAGACTGAGATAGATAGATAGATAGATAGATAGATACATAGATAGATAGATAGACATATATGAGTAGTCTTAGATAGATAGATAGATAGATAGATAGATAGATAGATAGATAGATAGATAGACAGTCAGTCAGATAGTCAGATAGACAGATATGAGTAGTCTTAGATAGATAGATAGATAGATATGAGCAGTCTAAGATAGATAGATATATTTACAATGCAACTGGAAAGAAATAATAGCATAGACGAGAGAAATAGTCCAACTATACCACATACCAGAAATGATTTACTTAACAGTTAAATGTATTTCTTGTTTTGATCGTTTCAAATTTGTTTTCTTTTTCACGTACCGCAGCTACATTCAACTTAATAAAATAAAAAAAGATCTCATCCTTGGCGGCCGCTGATACTCTGAAAAGAAAAGGTAGGGAGGTTTGTGAGTTTGTGTTTTTAAACACAATGACATCAGGTACTGCAATACACTATGAAGATGAAAAATATTTTCAATTCCAGTGTTCTAGACGTTATAAAATATTAAAATTCTAAAAAGATTTTAAATTTTAAAATTAACATTTTTATGAACGTAGTTCCGTCTTGTGTATTGGTATATGTCTACTGATGTATATGTTACGGCTGTTTAGGCCATTTTCAACATTCTGACTGCTCTCAGATGTTGCTGTCATTTTTTTACGGCATGGGTAAACTAGTTCTTTATAATTCGACAACAGGACCATATGAGAATACGAAATCATGTGAAAGTGTGATTGTCTTCCTCGTGAACCCACAGCCTTTTGTTTCGCTTATTTCCTTTGTATATCGTCAGAAAAGAATTACCATTTATATACATTTCATGAATCTTGAGTTATTTCTTAATGTCGTTTCCGACGCGTGGGGCCTGCTTGTCTATCGAAGACGCCGTCGCTATACTGTTCACAGGTCGCTTTCCTTATTCAGGAATTCATTACCTGTTCACACCCACGTCCAGCTCATTTGTATGCTCACTTTTTCATTGTCTACAACTAAAATACAAGCGTCCATACACTACTCGTCAAAAGAAAGCATTACCCATTTAAACAACATAACGTCTGACTAAGGCAGCGGCCCCCGAGCCTTCTTTGCACATCGGGTCGGTTTTAATATCACCACTATTATTGATGTTAATCACGATCAGCATATAGGTGATAAGTCAACTATACATCATTTATAAGTAGCTAATACAATCAATCCAATTAGTATTAAGAGACACCTGAGCTCCCGAGGGAAAAGTTGAAATTAATTGAAAAAAAGGTTTCTTTCATTGATTACTAAATATTCAAATGTTATGCTTTCTTCCTTTATTTATTTATTTGTTTTTTGGGAGTGGAGGTGATGCTCGTGCAGTATTCTGATCTAGGAGCATTACCTTTAGTTTTTCATTTGTTCAATTAATTAGAAAATATTAAATCACATTGTGGGAAAGAGTGGTTACACAAGAGTAAGGCAGAGTATGTCAATGAAGAATATATTCGAAGTGAAAAATCATAAGAAGAATTAGATATAGATATATGGTTGTTTTTAGATTTAGATGTAGGATTTAGTGAAAATTGATTTGATGCTAGAACATCGTGATAGGCTAAGTAGATCAATCTTAAGTTTTCTTGTAAAATTATTCCAATCAGTAATGTATATTTTGGTGATTGAATTTAATCCATATCTAGTTGTTATGCAAGATGGAACATAGAGGCATCCCAGTTTGAAGCCTTTTGTACTCAATGAATGAATTTCTTTCGTTCATCTAAAATACTCTTGTAGACAAGGTGGGGATACCTTATTTAATGAGTCATGTACAAGTAAACAATTATGCAGTGCCGTTTGGCTTTCAAGTTTGAGGATGTTGAGACTTGCATATATAAAGGGTTACAATTAGCATGCAAGTCAGAAAAAGATATAGAACGTATGACCCTATTTTGCAATTTAAAAACCATTGTGTTATAGATATGTGTGCTTTGTCCCCATATCTGGCAATCTGGTAAGATGAGATAAGAAAATAGCATAATACAGAGATTACAGATCTACTGAAATGTGTTTGCATAATTCATTTCATTTTACAGTTGGTGTGCTGCATAAGACAGATATATTTCTTAGTGGGGGCGTGGAAGGTGAGCCAGGAAATGAGGAAAGCAGCAGCTGACTCATAACATTCCATATCGCCAAATCATATCGTTTTCTCGCCCACATGATTTGCGCCCCGGTACCGGCCTGCGCCCCGGTACCGGCCTGCGCCCCGGTGGTTGAGGAACAATGGACTGAGATATCCGCTTTTAGCAAAACAAAGAGATATCTACATTTGTATTGGAAATATATTTTACAACAAGTCTGGTTGCAGCAGGGTCAAACTCTACTCCTACTTCTATTCCGACTGAAGATGATTACTACAACCTGTGTATTGTATATATAATACATACAACAAATTATATATGTAGTATAATCAATATTTCTTCTCGCCGATTGGGTTGTACATTTACGGGGGTTGAGTTGTCTGTGGAGGTAAAGAACACATGTTGTCCATACCAGAGAAAGCGCTCTTCTACGTCACTGAATAGAAATACGACAAAATTCATTATTTTCAATTGAAAATATGGGTTCGTTTTATTCCCGTTGTTTGCTTTGATGCCAGGCCGGTTCGAGGGCCACCAGGATTATTGAATTCTGTTTCGGTTAAAATTTTAACGACTCTCCCCATAACCCTGGTGGGTAGGGAGAAGCTGTTCGCTCTCTGTTCCCCATAGATTCTCACTCTGACTGCCGGTCGATTCGAAATCCCGGCCAGCTTTAAACCACTCTGGTTGGTCGAACGCATTTTATTTGTTGCGACTTCCGTGTGGCCCGGTCAACCGTTCGACACAAATCCTAGCCCAGAGAACATGATATGGCAGTTTGGTGCCATTACTTTGAGTCTCCTAATAAGCGAACACACGAACACACAATCAAATATTTATTTATGAAAATGAAATAAGCCCCTGCGAATTTGTAACATAGATTTTCGTAGATATGTTAGACTTGCCAGTTTAGCTAAGTATGAGATCCGCCTACTGATCACTTGGTCGTGATTTCAAATCACGGTAGGGGAATGTTAACTTTATATATCGGTTCGGCTTAACAGACTAACAGTGAAGAGTTTACTTCCCTAAATTAGGTGCAGATTGTTCTTGTGCTTGTTGTTCTGGAGTTTGACAGATAAAGGAAATGTTCTGTAAGATAAATACTCTTCTGTTACACAAGCACAGCAGAGGGGGCTTCAAGAAAAGCCATCCACCCGTAGCCCTGTTACATACGATGATGTGTTTTAGGTTTGATTTCTAAATTCTCTGAATATTTCCTATGTGAGGACAATGCGGTTATTCGACTTTGTGAACAGAGGTTCATTTACAGCGTTTGGCTCAACCGTGAAACACGTCCCGATGGTCATAAAATGAAATTGTACACCTTATAAAAATATTACATACCCTATGACGGATAATCCACCCCCTCCACTCCCGGGCTCCTAGGCTTAGCTTCAGTAACGCCCCCCCCCCGACCATGCCCCTAACGCCACTCTTCGTTGAATAGAATGAAGTAACGTTAAGTCACGTTGGATTATTTCTATCGTTATACTTATGTATAATGTACTACATGTATAATATCATGAAGTTATCTGAATCAATTACAGAATCTAAAATATTCACATGTACACTGAAACCATTTTTGCTCTCAGGCTCCCCTTCCCTTCCAGGCCCCTAGGCTCAAGCCTACTCAGCCTAATAGTTTACTAACCTTGCCCCCCTTGCCTCACCCTTCGTTGAATAGACTAAAGTGATGTTAAGTCACGTTAAATATTGTTGTACTATATATAATGTACTACATTTATAGTATATATGCCAAAGTACTGATATATCATCCAAAATACTTGCGTATACGCTTTACTAAACAATGTTTGTTTTGCTCTAGCCCCCCCCCCCCGGTCTGGGCCCCATCCTCAAGCCAACTCAGCATAATGGGTTATCCGACACTGTACATACACAGTTGTCTGCTACCTTTTCAATTCGATTTTGTCTTGTTCAACTAGTTATTAATGTTTTCTGTAGTTTTGAGAAGGATCATTAATATTCAAATGGTTCTTTGGACGATTGAACTCCTTGTTATTTGTGTTGTAAACTAAACACCCGGGCCATGCGCTATAAGGGCTACCCCACTTTAAACATAACTTTTGTTTAACCCATCACAATCGGATGTTACACATGAAGAAGGCCGAAGAATGGATCTGCCGAAACGTCGTGTTTACAACACAAATAACAAGAAGTTCAATCGTCCGAAGAACCATTTGAATAGTTATTTATGTTACGATATAAGAGTATATAGAATAGAAATTACACAAATCAAATGAATTCGCTATAAAATAAACATATATTAACAAGTGCACACTTATAGAGGGTGGGGAAATGGTAATGGGTGAGGCATTAACAACATAATGAGAAGTAAACATTTATTATTAAAAACAATCGTGATGTGTCAAAGTTAACAAAATCATATTTGGCCATCCCCTAAATAATCATCAATCCACGTATGAAAATAATAAGAAGAAAGGTATTAAAAAAATAAAAACAGAAAGGTTTCAATGACCGCATTGGTTCAAGATGCTGACCATTTGCTTCAATGCACTTAACGACTTTATTTACAGAGTAGCACATCTCATCATATACATTCCAAGAATGCAAGAATTGATAATTCTTTGAGTGAGTTGCTGGAACGTCTTGTGGGATACTATTAACTAATTAGGGTGCACAACCAATACATCCTCCCTATAGTCACCTATGGAGCTGAACATGGAACCTGACAAAAAGATTATCCCTAAAACTGAGAACCATGCAATGAGCACATGAGAGAATCATGCCTAACATCACATGGAGAGATCACAAGACAGCACAGTATAGTAGAAAACAAACAGGAGTCAGAGATATCATTTTTTAAAAACACTAGAAAACACATATGGGGTGGTCACAGTGCAAGAATAGCAGACAACTGCTGGACATCACGACTCACAGCGTGGATCCCCAGAGAACATATGCGAATCTGTTGAAAAGAAACAAAAGATAAGACGGTGTGACGAACTAGACAAGTTCAGTATTGGCACCGCGACGCCCACGATAGAGGGGTCTGGCGAATCTTGGGGAAGGTCGTTAAAATGATGATGATGATGATGATGATGATGATGATGATGATGATGATGATGATAATGATGATGATGATGATGATGATGATGATGAATAATCCTCGTGAAAAATTCAGGGATTTATTTTAATTTTCTATGGGATGATCTTTATTTTAATAAAAGAAACTACCGAGTCAATTGTTTCAAATAGCAAACCAATAATTTCTTTAGTTAGGGTACAAGAAATGATCATGAATGGTTGGGGGAATCACACTGGAATTCCTGAATTATCACCATACTTTAACAAGCGAGAAGAGTTAAGTTGTGAAGATGATGCAATACCGTGGGGAAGTCGGGTTGTTATCCCTCCCAAACTGAGGATGAAGGTGTTGCAAAAGCTTCATCAGATTCATCTATGCACCGACCATAAACCACCCCTGGGACTATTTGGTGAAAACAAATCAATTCCGTCTCTTGCTCCCGCCCGGGTACAACGTTGGGCACTATTCCTGGCAGCGTATGAATATAAATTAGAGTATCGTGCTGGGCGCTCTAATGGCAATGTAGACTGTTTTAGTCGCCTCCCTATTAATGCCCCCGTGGAAGATCTCTTTAAGTCCAGTAAAAAGAGTGAACATGATGGATTTACTTAATTCCCGTGTGACTGTTGAGGAAGTACGTTCAGAAACCAGAAAGGACACTACGCTGAGTAGGGTACATGAAATGATCAGGAATGGTTGGGGGAATCACAATGAAATTCCTGAATTATTGCCATACTTTGACAAGCGAGAAGAGTTAAGTTGTAAAGATGGTGCGATACTGTGTGGAAGTCGGGTTGTCGTCTATCCCAAATTGAGGATGAAGGTGTTGCACACGCCAACATCTATAGAACGAAACCAAAATAATAAACATGAAACATTGGAAAATCGGATGTTTAAAAGAAGCAGAACACATTGTGTGCTCAAGTCAATCAGTAGACCGGGCATAGACATTACCAGATATGGGAGCCACTAGTTAAAAAAATAAAAATTTGAGATTCCAATATTCACTACCTACGTGGCCTTTGGAACCTGACCTAGGAAATGGGAGTGCTGAGGGGGTTGCCTCAATAACATTTTGTCGAATGGTGGGCCGTGGGCTCAGGAATTGATGACATATTGGGATGGATCCAGGGATTCCTTTCAATCGATAAGGATCCCTGGATCCACCCCAAATCTAATCAATTCTTCCTTAGCCCATTGAAATTCATTGAGAACTTTTGAGATATTGTGTGTACAAATGTGATTTTAGACTGAAGTGATTTAGACCAAAGTGATTTAGACCAAAGTAATTTAGATGAACGTACCTAAACATCTGTTTCATATCGCAGTGACGGGCAGCTGCTCTGTGGGAGGACATATAGGAGGTGTAAGGTTGACAGTTCTAAGAAAGAAGAGGCGTGACGTCTATGGGAAGAGAAGCGTCTGCCCAACCAGATCAAATAACTGGTTCAACATTCCAAAATACGACAGATCGCTACTGGCAGAAATATATTCTAGGTACTCCAACGAAGGGCCACCTTCAGAAAAGGTGTGACGTATGCTACAACAATCATTCAACAAGGAAAACTATTTATTACTGAAAACAATTCATCATTATCATCATCATCATCATCATCATCATCATCATCATCCATTCAAAATTCATGTTAGACATCGTCCTTCCCCATCGTCTGAAAGTTTGTTTCGCTTTGAAGGTCACCGTCCAAAACATTCTGAACTTATCTAGATCATTACGCCATCTTACTTTTTGCCGGTCACAATTTCGCCTATGGTCTCGAGGGACCCTTGCTGTGAGTCGCGATGTCTAGCGGTTGCAACATGGGCTGCCAATTGCCATTTGAGTGTGCTAATGCCCTTTACGATATCCCTGACGTCTCCTGTTTTTCCATGACATGGTCTCCTGTTTTCTGATCAATAACCCATTATGTGCATTAGCAGAATTCCAAGCATTTTGCGCGCAGAGAAACTTCTAAACTAAAACCTAATTCTTGATATCAGAAATTATGAACAAAAGGTATATCTACCGAAATTCTTTCAAACTTCATCACTTGTAACACAACGTTTATGTTTGTTCTTAGCTAAATAAAACAACAAAAATAATGTGTCAGCAGAGTCAGTGGTTATTCTATGATAATCTAGCTAAGGCGTTTGCAAATAATAATGTTTGTTTGGAAGAAGAAATAAATATTAAATGTCGTCTATTCATCAACAAAAAATAATGGAGAGATCGTTGTGTTTTTTGTAAGTTTGTCTGCATATCACTTGACTGTTTTTCTTAACTGTTATTTTTGACTTCGTCAAATATAAAAGAGAACTCATGAAGGAGAAATAAAAGAAAGCCAGGCATATTTAAGTAAAAATATAAATATTGAATAACAAATAAGGAAGTAGTCATGTATTAATGCACATGTGTGGCGTTTCCACACAGTTAAATTCAAATCATCAATTATCAAAAGCTGATCTACTTGAATTTTAAATATTAATACGTTGCAGTATTATTCTTTTAAAATATAAAATTAGCAAACGCTAATCTCTAAGAAACGATTATATTAACAACAGAAAGCCTTTATCTTCACACATTTGGCATTAACCGTCGTCAAATGCAGTCACTTCTTTAATTCTAAAGAAATATTACGTATTCATGCATTTTACCCTCTTATAACTAAGATAACTAATCTATCAGCCAATCTGCCTACATAACTAATTACTATAACATTACGAGCGTGAATACGTAATTTTCATGACGGCGCTTCCCATGTATTAATCGTAAATGGTTTCCAGTTTTCTTTAAAAACTATATTGTCGTGTAATCGTATGAACTGAAAACTTAAATATATTTGCAGCCACATATTGTGCTGTGAGTACATTATAAAATATTATAACATCTTTTTTGTAAACTTCAGTAATTGATTGTTTAACACATGTGTATATGTAATAGATAGTGTTATTATTTTCCAACACGATGTGTCCCGTTTGCTTTTATAAATACAGGGAGAGAACTCTAATCTACTCTTTCAGTTTTATATACACTTTATTTTTAACCATTGTCAGGAACCCTGCATATGTATGTTGATTGATTGATTGATTTGTTTCTTTTTTTTATTTGAGTCTTGCGACTTTGGTCAAAGGTTGTTTTTTTTTTAAACTAGTGTCTTTTAATAGAGTCTTGCGACTTTGTTTTTTAAGATTCTATTAAATGACCCATCAAGGGTTGATATGCCGCTAAACAAATCAATCAATCAATCAATCAACATACATATGTAGAGTTCTTGATAATGGTTAAAAATAAAGTTTATATAAAACTGAACTAATACATTAGAGTTCTCTCCCTTGCACTGTATTTATAAAAGCAAACGGGACACATCGTGTTGGAAAATAATAGCACTATTTATAAATGTGTTAAACCATCAATTACTGAAGTTTACAAAAAAGATGTTATAATATTTTATAACGTACTTTGGTGAATGATTATTTTTTATAAAATAGAGTCTTGCTACTTTGGTGGCGCCTGTTTGGGTGGGGGGGTCTTACCCCTCTGCAGGGGATGCAGTCGGCGTATTCTAAGCCCCAGTCAACAGGGCCGATGTATATTGAATACGGAACAAATTTGATTCTTTTTGTCATGCAGCATATGTAAAGCAAATAGTAAAAGAACGCCTGGTGAAAGATACAAGTAAACATTAAAATGTGCAAATTCAGAAATAGCTTCGAAGCAGTTTCACCTAAAATATCAGTCGTGACTCATTATCATTTGTCAAAGAAAGAATTGGTAAGCAAAGTTATAAATAATGTAATAAGTAGCTGCGTGTTATAACTGACAATTATCACGCAAGAAAGCATTCAAGCATTGAGAAGTATCAAATAGAATGAGAGCATTTAGGTTTACTCTAGAAAGTGTGATACAAACGCATAGGGAATATTAGAGTAGTAGTGCCATTGAGTCAGACAAAGGATACGAGTCATTTAAAAGTGATGTTACGGCTCTGATATGCAAAGGGGGCCGCGCATTGACATGGCTAGCCGAAAGTGAACAAAGGTATCGCCTGTTACATGTAGTATACAACCGACACGCTGACGTAATTGTAAGCAATTTCCAGTGTGACAAGATGTTTACCAACGGATTCTAAATGTTGTGTTTTCTTCTAGTTTCATATGAACTTGTGAGGAAAGGTGTTGAATAATGCCGGTTGTATTTCCTCTCGTCGAGGTGAGGGAGAGAAAGACAGCAACATTCAGTATTTTCAATTGAAAATCTGGGTTCGTTTTATTTCCGTCGATAGCTTCGATTCCGGGCCGGTTCGCGGATTACTTTGAGGCATCGAATTCTGCTTCAGTTAAAATTCTAAACGAGCGGTCACTTTGCTGAATCACTACCAGTGATGGTAGTAATTCAAAAATCAAGACTTCTTCCTCCACTCTCCTCCCTCACCCCTAACGGACGGAGGAGCCAAGCCCTCTGCTGGTCCGACCCGTCGCTACTCTAAACTAAACTAACTCTAAACTGCCGGTTATTTTTAAAAGGTCCTGGCCATCCTTAAACCACCCTGGTTGGTTGAACGCATTTTATTTTGTTCTGATTTCGTAGGCCGCTCAACCCACCTTCCAGTTCCGGTAATATGATATGGCCCTTTGGTCACGTACGCCCCAAAACGCACGAACACACGAACACACGAATACACACAACCAGAGTGCATTTCATTACAAATGCCCCTGTATTTGGTCTAAGAATTGCTTGAGTTCCATTGAGCAACACGTAGTGGAAAATATTATTTGGTAATTGGTTAGAATAGGTTCACCAAAAACAGTATATCACTATTTTGCAATGGAGATAACCAGGATAGACGATGTACAGGATAAAAAAGGAGATACACGTTATTATTTAATTATTTGATTTTAATTGAAAGAAATTGTCGTTTGATTTAATCAAATATTTCTTTTCGCAACAACGTATTTTATTGTAGCTGGACTTTTCTATTTATCACAAAAAAACAATTGTTTCACCTGTATTATTGTTCGAAATGCCTAAATTAGAGTTACAAATATGAAAAAAGTATTTAATCTTGTTATGCTGTTAATTGCAATCCCAACTCTAAACATTAACCGTAAACACTAACACTAACCCTAACCATAACTCTAACCCTAAATGATATCCTTCGTAGTTAAATTTAACAAATGACAGTTTCAAATGTTCAGAGTTTTCTGCTTTCACTTGTTCCGCAATAGTTTAACAGTAGCAGCTAATCGTGTCTATCTCCCTTGCAAAATATCCACGTAGTGTTTCCGGTGTATATTGTCACATTATTCTTTTCTTGTGTAAGCAGTAATATTTAATAAGGGGTTTAATGATAACAAGAATATTTCCATTCTGTGCGAAGCTCTGGATTCCCATTCCGTGTATTTCTTGGTATATAAAGGTTGAATATCATTTAAGATGATAGCATTAACATTGTTAGTAGTGGAAGTAAAAAGCTTCATGGACTATATATAGGGTACTTGAATATTGTATGGTTGGGTTTCCTTCCTCGTATTCTGAGCTTTTCATTTTGATCTAAGCAAAATCGTTAAAACATCATAACTCGAAGTGGTGGTTTTTGATCAAAACTGCTAGGGTCCCATAGCAGGTTAACGGTTCTACTTTTAAATTACCCCGAAACCGTTGCTGTGGAAAAGTAGCTGAGAATCTTTCGAGTTAAATATACTAGTAATTTCAGTGCATAATATATTGCCTTTCTGATATTTTCTTCTAAGGATGTGGGTCGTTAACACAAGCGGGAAACTGAACATAATACTTGTGGAAAGAGAGGAAAGGCATAAGGAAATGACTGGTCACTGACTACACGTACGAACACATGGTCACATCAAGGCTCCGAGAAGTAATTTGAATTTATTTTTCTTAATATCATTGTTAGTAGTGGAAGTTATAAAAGCTTCATAGACATATATATATATATATTTATAGAATAGAACGATAGTGTAAGGAATATGTTATACACAGAGTAACAGGTGGCACGACGAGCTTGTTGTTCAGGCCGCAGAAACATTGTGTACGGTCGGTGTAACTATGCGCATTTAACAACGATAATTACGCTAAATAAACGAAGCGATTGGTTGCTAATATATATATATATATCATCACATTATTCTTTCCCTGTGTAAGCAGTAAGGTTTAATAAGGAGTTTAATGATAACAATACTATTTCTATTCTATTTCTTTTATAGATCTGTTCCCACGAAGCTATAGCTATTTAGCTTAGTTCGGCACAAGGCTGTTATTGTTGGGCACCGATGAGGGTCGAACGCACTATCGTAGTAATGGCATGCGAGATTATCTTGTTAACAATACGCTCTTGCCCACCAAGCTATACACGCAGATGCATCCTCACACGCTAAACACTCACAAATACTTTTCATTGCTCTGATGAACGAGCGATACCGAATAGAATTTTTATAGTGAGGCACAGTATCTTTCACAAACAGACGAATTAGAAAAAAAGATTTGTTTAGTTTTATTCGAAATTCGTTGCGATGACGTCAGAATTGTTGACGTCACAGCAAAGTTTCAAGTTTCTATGCGAATACAATGGCACTCTTTTGTCAGTACGACAGCTGACCTTGGTAAATACTGAAAGCGCTGATTCTAGTTTAATCACTGAAGTTCAGCAACGTAGGGCATGGTCACACTTTAGCAACCCCAAATTAAACGGTCATCTGCTATAGGGCGATGTTTAAGAAGTGGTCACTAAACGGTTTTTAATGTAGTAATTCATTATTTTTAGATCAGGTCGAGAACGCGAGGACGGGCAAGGTTTGGTGATGTATATATATATATACGCCATGTACTCGGAAAAATGTCATATCGAATGTATACGTCATGTGTCACCAAAGGGTTCAGTGCCGGGCTGGTGATGTTCATTAATTAAAATTTTTTAAATATTTAAAAGCGAAGCGTTAGTAGGTTTATTAGAAATCGTCAGCCAAAACTGTCACCAAAACTGTCAAAATAGGTTTCTTCAGTTTTTGAGTTGGTCCGGCTGGCTATGTATGTATATATGTATCACGCGTACAGGCTGCACCAATGGAGCTAGAGGGCTGAACATTTCAACATTTACTTCTTATTATGTCTAGAAAAACATTGTTTTTTAAATCCCATTCCCTAAATAGGTTTTTAATGGGGGTCAGTTTACAATGTAGGTACATGCTAAATTGATCCCTTAGTTTGTGTACGCTTGTTTGTTTGGAAAATTCAGACTCTTTTAGTGCCAAACAAAAGGCGAGAGAAGTATCTTATTCATTATCCAACCCTTTTTCAAATTTGTTAATCACCCCCAACACGGCATGCTG
>VCCN01004362.1:493759-505120 GCA_006491835.1 Architeuthis dux
TATATATATTTATTTTTTATCTACGTGTGTGTGTGTGTGTGTACGTCTTCTTCCTCTCGCCTCCCACGGATCCACCGAGGTGCCACCTTCTTTGAAACAATGTCGTAGCATTAAAAGCAATCACGTGGGCTAACGAAACGTGTGATGACTATAGAAACATTATCACATTACGACCACAATGCCTTCAATTCTGAACTGCTGACCCCACAACTCGAACAATGAGAGAAACAAGAATCGTTTTTCCTATTGCCTTTGTCGCGGTTTCTCACGGTTCTCTTTCTATTCGTGCATCTCTCCTGTTGCCGTTACATTTCTACCTCTTGACTCAGGCCGTCAAACCAGTTCCAAATCTTTCTTTTTTGTTTTGTTTCTAAAATGAAGAAAACGCAAGGAAATACAGGACTGCTCATAAGTATCTCAACAAGTACAGACGCTGTGTTTCTTGCCTAGGATTGCATACTTTCCCTGGTGCAGATCCAGGAGCTCTAGGCACCCGCCTGCTGCTCGGGGGAAGCACAATTTAACAAATCGTTTATTAATCCCTTGTCTAATTAGACGAACGGACTAGAAGCCATTTTAAAAGAAAAGCAATTGGGTCTCTCCTTCCTGCTGAGAAACCTCGCTCCGTCCCTGATTCCCAAATGTGTATTGATCTAGTTTAAGGCTATTTAAATAACAACTCTTACAAATGACAATGTTAGTTAACCTTTCCAATCACCTTGCTGATTTATTATTATATTATTTTAGATGTGTTTTAATTCATTTAACAATTTAATTCAATATAATTGTTGTATCTGTTCGTCGAAGTTTAATTCAGAGAACCACGGCCCTTCGGGAATCCTTGTGGCATGCTCGGGTATCGTCCTGGGAGAAGTTGCGCAGGATATCTTGGCTGTGGCTAGGATCAAAGTGGAGTATCTGTGCTTCGAAACCGCCATGGCCTCGAAGTTCAGAGAACCACGGTCCTTCGCGCGTCCCTGTGGCATACTCGGGTATCGTCCTGGGAGAGGTTGCGCAGGATATCTTGGCCAGCTGGTCGGGAGGCGATCACCATTAGCATGCTCAGGATTCGTCCTGAGAAGCTTTTGGGATCTCCACCCCCACCCCTTTATCCCGGTCCTCGTGGCATTTGTCTCAGTGACAAGGATTTGGGATTCTCCCCCCTCAAGTCTCTAGTCACGGGAACATGGGATTCCTCCTTCCCCTACTGAATTCGGCACTAAATGACCCACCAAGGGCCGATGTGTCGTTAAACAAAACAATCAATCAACCAATAAAAAGTCTTTCCTGAAATTTAGCATTGTGAACAATAAGACACGCATGGCTTGTTAGGCAGATTGCAATAGAATCTGGTTCTTGTATAAAGTTCCTGTTTTTAACTCTTGAAACCAAGCCATACATTCAAAATTCCTGTTCGTTCTTATACTTATGAGCTGTACTGTATATTTATACATATGTAAATATGTAGTTTTTGCACCAGTAGTATCTGGTGACTTTCACTGGAGATCAAGTGACAGCAGGTCTCCTCAATACACCAGCAGTATTCTAGCTGATTTTAGTAATGCTGTCGTCTAGTTTCGATTCTTCTTCGGATTTCCAATATTTCTAATTCTTCCAAACTATTTGCTAGGTTCCTTTGTACTGTTCCAATCATGCTAATAATAATGACTACTACTATAACATCACTAGAACATTTCCTTAGTGCCAGGAGATTCATAAATAAGGAAGTCGTCAATTCAAGTCTATCAGCTTTCTTTTCGTTAAGAAATTAATAAAACAAAACCAAATTGCCATTACATTGGATTACAGTATTTTCTAATGACACTGAATGAATCAAATTTAACTGAATGCCCGGCTTTTAGAAAGTTCGCTTTGTGTCATTTTTTGGCTTTTACGATAAAAGCGAAAAGCAAAAATAGCGTTCAGTGTTTGTTTTGCTGCGAGCCATTGTAGAGGCAGCGCGCACCCTTTTCCTGTCTCTCCCACATCATTCAATGGCTCAGCCTAATATAGCATCATCGGTATTTTTAGGTCTGGGAATACTCAAAAATTATAAGAATGAATGGTAATTATTACTTATAGAGGCACTATTTAATGACAGACGTGTTCTAACGGCACGTTTGTTTTTACATTCTCACAAGACTATTGTCCCAGATTAGACCTTTTCCCGAGCAAATTAAAAAGTAAATAATTTGCTTACCGTATTTTTAATCTTCCCGTTATAATGGCAAATTCGTTATAACGGCACTCCCCCCGGGGGTGCTGCTGTACTAACGTGAGTCTACAGTAGTAAGTGTTCGCGATTGACTGAAGACCATTCGAAATAAAAGACTGTCCTACCTTTTCCCGATCAGATCAAAAAAGTGATAGTGATCTAGCGGCAAATTCGATATAACGGCAACTCCCCCGTGAGGTGCCGTAATAACGAGAGTCTGCTGTATTTCGGTCTAAAGTCTTACTTCTGAAGTCTTCAATTCCATTTCTGCTTTTAATGATGTCAGTGGCCTTTTTCTTCTTCTAAATTCGGTAATTATTTCGCAATGACTCATTGCGCCACCGGTGATCCGAGTGGTCTCAAATATCGACGTGAAAAAGACTCCATTAATTTTACTGATCAAGGTCACACGAGGTTGTCTGGCTTAAAATAACCTTGCAGAGAGAATTTAATGGGTTAATTATGTTCTGCCACATATTAAATTGAGTCACCTCAGACATAGTTGCCCCCTGCGTTGTGTGACACGTGAGGGGAGTCAAGGCGTAGCTAGGGATTTGGGGGCCCGGAGGGGGTGGCTCCGTGAGGGGCCCCCATCAACATTTGTCAGTAGGTGAACTAACTATAAAGCTTTTGAGGGGCTCCACTGCGGGCACGGGGACGTTTTCGAATAGCCATGCCTCCCAAAATTTAATAAAACAAATATATCTCAATCGAAAAAAGTCTGTGGATCTGCCCAAAAATATCATCAATTCTCCCTTAGCCCATGGGCAACCCTCCGACACAATGTCATTGAAATTCATTAAGAACTTTTGGAGATATTGTTGGCACAAAAGTGATTTTAGACCAAACTGATTTTAGACAAAAGTGATTTTAGACCAAACTGATTTTAGACCAAAGTGATCTAGACGAAAGTGCTGTACCCCAATAAAATATGTATACGTGTACATCAATAAGTCCGCAGCCAAATGATGCAACACAATATAATTTCCTTCCTTGTCAATTTACTTAATTCAGTGATGACTTATTGATATACCATCGAATGCTTGTCTCTACGTAAGTATAAATATACCCACATATATAAACCCTTACCAAATTGTTTTTACTACTTAGACATGTATGTGGTGTGGGACGTGTGTGCTTGCACGTGTGTTTGGGGCAGTGATTGTCACCCGTCAGCTTAGATGGGTCGGTCACGCCAGATCCCTGTCGGTAGTCAAAAGAAATGGTTTATAGATCAGCCGGAGACAAATCTTAAACAGTGTGACATCATGCCAAATTTCCTCGAAGACCTGACAGCTGACCATCCAACTTGGCGTTCCTTACTCCACCAAGCAGGCGTGCTTTTTGGGTCAACACGCACAGCAGCCAGGAACCAACGCAGTTCCCGCAGATATGAGGGGATGGTTCGATGCCCCTCCTCCAGTTTGGGGACGGTACCGCTTGCCCGACCTGCGGCAAACTGTGTGCATCCAACTTTGGCCGATTGATTGATTGATTTGTTTAGCGGCATATATCAACCCTTGATGTATCATTTAATGCAGAAATCAGTTTACCCCCCCCCCGAAAATAGTGTCTTGCAACTTTGGTCAAAGGTTGTTTTTTTAATTAGTGTCTTGCGACTTTGGTGAGAGGTTATGTTTTTTTTAACTAGAGTCTTGCGACTTTAGTGAAAGGTTATTTTTCCGTAACTAGAGTTTTGCGACTTTGGTGCAAAACCAGGTGGCGGTGTTTGGGGAGGGTGTCTTACCCCCTCTGCAGGGGATGCAGTCGGAGCATTCTAGGCCCCAGCTGACAGGGCCCATGGACGCCGAAGACAAAACCCTAATCAAAGACGATACTAAAAGGAGGAACATGACTGGCTGCTGCAGGGACAAACTCCACTCGTACTTCTATTCCGACTGAAGATGATATATATTTTTTTTATTATAGATGTATTCATTTATTAAAATGAAACAAGTCCTTACGTATCTGTGAGATGAATTTCGTAGATATGTACAACTTGTCAATTTATCTCACTTGGTAAGAGACCAACCTACCAATCGGTTGGTCGTGAATTCAAATCACGGTACAGGAATGTTAACTGTTAGTCCTCTAAAGTTGGTGAGGATTGTTCTTGTTGTTCTTGTCAACACCAAACTACTATACTGGAGTTTGACAATAGAGAACGCCATTGTCGATATGGACTGACTGCCTCAAGCAAGTCTATGTGTGCGCATGCGTGCAGTGAACATCAATGTTCAATTTATCGAATAATTAAACAATGATGTTCTGCTGCAGTTCATAGCAAATCGTTCAGCCTCAATTATATTTCTTTCAATTTCACATCCCCTTCCCGTAATTATTTGACAGATATGCCATTAATAGTTCTGGAGACAAGCCTTGTGTTTTCTAAAAGACTTGTGTTTATAAAATTCAAACGTTTCCCACAGGTAGAAGATTACCGCAAAAATATTTTATTACGCACTTTCGAACATAATTTATGCACCTTACTTTTTATTTATGATTTAAAAGTATAACAGGTCTGGTTAGTCACTCAATAAAAACTGTCGTTTGGCAGCATGTCGTATTTGAGGGTGATCACTAAAAAAAGTCAGAGTTTTTCATAAAACAACCAAACTACGGGATCAATTTAGCATAAAGTTACATTGCAAATGACCCCCTTTTCCAAACACACTAAAGATCGAATTTTCAAAATACAAGGTCCCCCAAACTAGGGATTAATTAGCATAAACTTGCATTGCAAATTGAATCCTCCCCCGCTAAAAACCTGTTTCTTGGGGGAGGGGGTATTTTCAAAAAATAAAAAAAGGGTTTTTCTAGAGAGGAAGTAAATGTTTAAATTTCCAGTACTCTAGCTCCATTGGTGCGGCCTGTACGCGCGACACATATATACATAGCCAGCCAGACCAACTAAAAAAAACTGAAGAAACCTGTGTTGACTATGTTGCCGTTGACAGTATGTTTCCCTTGTCAGTAATTACCACCCACTTCACGTACACCCCCACCCCCACTAGTCCAGGGAGTAATTCCTTCTGGCCGTTGTGATTCAATTTCTAAATTACCTTTTCACAATATTTCAGTCGTAGTTTAATGGTCGCCAAGTAAAACGTTACTAAAAATATATAAGCCTGGCTGCTGCAAGGTCAAACTCCACCCCTACGTCTATTCCGACTGAAGATGATTACGGCGACCTTTCTACTGTATATATAATAAATAAATATGCCGACATGCAAGACTTGTCAGTTTGTTTCCGTTGGTAAGAGAGCTGCCCAGAAATCATTAGGTCGTGATTTCAAATCACGGTAGGGAAATGTTCATTTTATATATCTGTTTGGTTTAACGTGACGGGACAGACAAACTGTGAAGAGTTTACTGCCCTACATTTGGTGAGGGTTGTTCTTGTTCTTGTTGTTACAAGAGGAGAACAAAGTCAACTCCATCTTGGATTGGAGTCTGACAATATTCAGCTCATACAAAGAAACATTAAATGATTTACTTCTTATCTGAATGGAATCCCAGCGCTTTTCGAACTTCCACAAGGCACCTCGTCACCTTGTCTTCGTAACCGTTACTGCTGTACTGAGTTCGATCCGCAGTAGGTGCCCAACATTCATTGCTATGTGCCTGACTTAGCCAAGTTTAGTTCTTTTTTTCTTCTTTTTTTAAATTTCCCACTTGTACTTGAGGTGCGGAGGGGGAGGATGGAGACGGTAGTTTGTTATTCTCTTTTATTTTTACTTGAGCAATTTATCATAAACCACTTCCAGCTTGCTAGGCCCGTCGAAGCTTCACCAGAGCCCCGTTAACAGTACATTTCGAGAAACGTTCTCTATCCCCCTTCCGTTGCCCGCCCCACACAACGCTGGCTAAGGGTTGGACTTTCCCGATGTGATGACGTCAAGGGTGGTTGCCAACCAAGGCTGAATAGCCCTGTCTACCCTGATATTTACCCATAGCAGAGGAGAGAGAATAGTTACATTCATGCCTTTCCCAGGGGTATTTGTGCGGTTTGGAGATTCCATCTTCCCTGCTGTCAACCGTTAGGCCACACGCACCTCGTAAATTTAGGTTATTTCGGGTATCTCGCCGTGGAGTAGTCGTAAGCTACCTATCTCGTAGACCACCACTACTACTCTAGTGAGTTCGATACTCACTGAGTGAACCACACTTGTGACCGTGTGTCTGACTAAGCAAAGTTCAGTGAATACAAATTGTGGATGCCTCGCCGTCGAGTAGTAGTTAACGAGCTAGTCTTGTAGACTATGACAATTGTAGGGAGTTCGATCCTCACCGGGTGCCCGCACTTGTTACCCTGTGATTGATTAACCTAAGTCTAGTAAATACCTATTTTGGAGCATACTACTATACCGATGTCGGTCTTCACAGTGGAGACCCACATCGATGTCATTGTGCTCTACTAAGATAAGATTAATATCAACAAGCCCAGCTGCTCCAGTGTGAAGCTCTACTCCTTGCGTTTCTACTATAATTTGGGAGGTATGCAAGACTTGTCAGTTTAGCGCAGGTGGTAACACACCAGACTAGAAATCACCTGATCGCGAGTTCAAATCACGGTAGGATAATGGGGATTTTACATATCGATTTACTCCCCTATTTTTGGTGAGGATTGTTCTTGTTCTTGATCTTACTCTGGCTCTTGTTACATAGGAAAGTAAAGTCAACTCTGACTTTGTCCTGGAGTTTCACCATAACTAGTTAATCCCCGTGAAAAGATCACGGATATACAGATTTCCCCCGCTATCCGAAAGTAGAAAGTTCCTATAAAATTTCGTAAGCCGAAATGACGTAAAGTGAAGAAGCAATTACCATTAATTTTTATGAAGGAACATTTTTGAGCGACCCCAAGCGCAAAAGATAGTTATGATAGTATGTCAGGCTGTGTCATAGAAGTGGAAGTTACAGAAGAGTTGAGTGTGGAAGAGAGCGAAGCTTCTATAACGGCTCTCTGCAAAATGAAAGCCGAACGCTATTTTCGCTTTTCGCCCTTTTTCGAAAAGGCAAAAATGGCGTCAAGCGAACTTTCGCAAAGCGGGGATTACCTTGTATTTGAAGAAAAGAAACTAAAAAAAACCGTTTCAGTGGAAGAGTCCATTGTTTAGAATGGTGGGTAGGAGATATTATTATCAGCTAACTTGTTATTTTAAGTCCATTGTCACGGCGTAGAACCAATAAAATTACACTGTTCATTATATAAGTAGACTGCGCCTCGCAATAATTAGCAAGTTAGACCCGAGGAGCATTACTCATATACAGAGTTCGATCCTCACGGAAGCCCCACACCCGTGTCCTTGTGCTCTACTAAGATCAGCTTAATCAATATCAATAATGTTGCCTCGCTATGGATAGAAATCTATTCCCAAAGGGCATTACTACAATACAAACCAGGGGTCGACAAGGTACGGTCCGCGGGCTATATACGGCCATTCTATCCGACCCGCTGACTTTATTGAATATGTTACGTTGCATACAAACATTCCTTGGTTGTCCTTATCTTTCTTTGGTTAGCGAACAATAAAATTCAGAATCGAAAAATAGAGCAAAGTTCTGGGCAGTGGCCTTGAACGAATCAGTGTTTTATAGCTAAAAACAAAAACACCACACATTCCCACTGCTCTATTAATACACACAATTTGTCAATATTTTGTCCGCCCCCACCAAAAAAAGAATTCCATAGTTCCCATTGATTTATAGTACACGGAAGTTTATGTAGGTATATACTCCTATAATGAAAAAACATTAAAGTAATTATTTTCCCATTACGTTGTATGATAATTGTTTCATATTTTTTGTATTTGTCTTGGTCCGCAAGGCATACAAATATTTTTAGTTTGGCCCGCCTCCAAAGAAAGTTTGCCGACCCCTGATATACAGCATGATCATCACTGAGTTCCCCACACTTGTGCCGTGTAAGCTTAGTCAAATATCGAGAATTAAGGGTCTGAAATCTATTCAAAGAACTAAACCAATTCACTACAGTATCACTTTGAAGGAGATAAACTGGTTCTTCGTCGTTATCTGTACGACACTTATATTTAACTGTAGACCATATTGCGATTCCCACGCTAAACCTAACCCTAATAACCTTAGCCCTAACCCTAAACCTACCCAAATCGGAAAGCAATCGCTAATCTCTCTGAGCCGAATATGAGTGGTGGACAGCTAGCGAAGAAATATCTACATTACCGTGAAATAAGAGAACGTATCATGTAAAGCACCCCCCCCCCTCAAGAGATTACACTCTCGATGCAACATTTAAGGTAATTACATCTTATTATTAACAACATTCAAAAGAGACCATATGACCAGACATCGAGCTAAACAATTAACATTTGTCAAAGTTCAAGTTGGAGTCTTATATTTCTAAGAATTCTCTCCTCTCGCTTAAAGAGATCACACTTTTAATGCCAAATTTAAGATAATTGCTTCGTATTATCAACAACTTTCACCAAGACATTTAACCAGGACGCAACAGACACAGAGTTAATCGAGAGATCAAGAAAGGTAAATCGTATTATTAACAACAACATGCAATGAGACCATATGACCGTTTGCAACAGACATCAAGATAATCAATTAACAAGCGTTCAAGTTGGGTCTTTTATTTATTAGAATTCTGTCGCTTAAATTATTCACACATCTCTTGTGTATTGCTTCTTCGTGTCACGAACTTCGCGTTGTATTAATTATATTAGGTTGTTAGATATGAAATGTCGTTTTTTGAATAGCAAGATGAAGGATTAGACAAACAACAGAAAATGGTAAATATTTAATTACAAAACGACACGTTTGAAGCAATGAACTTTTCCCAACGATCCTCTAATGATAATATGACAAGTATTTAGTTTTAGTGTTCACAAATTCAGTAAAAGTATGAATTACACAGGCCTACCAAATGTTATGACCTGACTGTTGTTTTCATTCTGATACCTGATAATAATCACTTACTGGTGTTCAGCCAGATCTAGCCAGAAAATGGCTAATTTGGCAACCCTGAATTTTGTTAGCTGGTTGTTTAAATAATTGTATGTGGTTTATTCAAACTGATTTCCCTAATGTTGGATGGTCCATGGCCGAAACGTGAAAAATACTGAACCTACACAAGGAAATTAGTCTGAATAAACAACATACAAGAATTACACAAACCTACCAAATTTCATGACCTGACTGTTGTTTTCATTCTGATACCTGTTTTTAAACTATTTTCTGGTGCTAATTTCAAAAATCGCATCGGTCAAGTTGTTTTTCTATAGCATATCAGCATTTTTACTAAAAATTGGTAATTTTGTCGTTATTTAAAGGCATTTTCACAAATTACATGTACATTTACATAAAACAACAATATCAAACATGGCTTACACCCATTAGATAATGATTTATATGTAAAATAATGTGTTTTAGATCACATTTGGAATAAACACTTTTGTAAAAATGCAATTAACATTAAAAAAAACCTGACGAGTGGGTCCAAAAACACAAAAAAACAGTATCTTTGAAAATATATTGGGTCTAAAGACTAGAGACTTCATGTAAGAAAACTTTAGGTGGGTTACTAATTGAAATAATCCATTATAGGTGTTCAATATGTAAAAATGGTTAGCATCGAGGCAGTAAAAACGAAAAAGATGAACCAAACTAACAAAAAGATGGGGTCAAAAAGTGCAAGTTTTACATTTTTTATAAAAATCTTTGTTCCTGAAGACTAGATACTCCACATGTTGCCAGTCCTGATGGGTTACTAACTGGAATAATCACTTGAACTGATGCACAAAAAGCGATGCGACTTTTGAGATCAGCACCAAAAAATAGTTTTAAAAAGAGGTACCAGAATGAGAACAACAGTCAGGTCATAAGATTTGGTAGGCCTGTGTTATTGATTCCTTATTATGGAACCTTTTATTACTTATACGAGTTCAACTTGAGTAGATGATAATCTGTAAGAGAAATGTCCGTTGAATATGGAGGATGCTGCCAGACTTCATATTCTCTAAGCTTAGACATAGTCAGCTGAGATGTGTGAGGTCGGGAACTTCCATGGAGCATTTCATTGAGTTCATGTTGAACCGATTGTTCAACGTTTTAACCTTTCCTATTGACCTGAGATGACGTGATATGGTTGCTATTGAAATCCTAAAGTCCCCAGATAATACTCGGACCGATGTTCATGAGTCGTTGGTTGCTGCTGTCGATAGTTCTTCATCGTTAAGAACAGGTTTTGGCCTCCCGAGAGATATGTTGTTCCTATCCATAATTGTAGACCTAAACCTATTATATATTCACGCATATACAGAGGCAGCAATAATGGAAGAAGAATGGAATGAAAGACGAAGAAGCGAATAAAGGAAGAGGTAAAAGGAGAAAGAAGAAGTAAATGAGCAAATAAACGAGTAACGAAAGAAAGACTAGCATTCCAAGGGAAATTATGAATCACCACCAGCTGTGTTGGGGGTGATCAATTAAAAAGTTGGAAAGGGGCGTGATCAATTAATAAGTTACTTTTCTCGCCTTAAAAGGTGTGAATTTTTAAAAAGCAAGTGTTTACAAAATAGTGACCAATTTAGCATAAGTTTACATTGCATATTCAACTCCCCTCTAAAAACCTATTTAGGGGGAAATTTTCAACAACAAAAAAACGTTTTCCCTACTCATTGAGGGGAGTGTGTGTGCAAAATTTAAAGTTTCTACTATGAACGGTTAGGGCTGGGCAAATTTCGGATACATAGATAGATACATATAAATGTGTGAGCACATGAATAACCTAAACCCACCAATAAACCAGTGTTGTGGGCAGCGCTGATTAAAAGGAAGAGGGAAAGGAAACAAACGGGAAAAGAAAGAAAGAGAGAAAGAAGAATTAACAAGCAAAAAAGAGCGAAGGAATTGATGAAAGAATCCATCTTATGATGAACAATGTTACTTTTTCTATTTGTTTCTCTGTCTGTAACAATGGATTCTTCCACTTAAACGGGTTCCGTCAATTTTTAATAACACCTCTGATTTTCCGTTGTGCACTTATTTGCCAGTGGGCACGGGTTTTTCTCTCTGCAGTTGCAATCTAAGTTAGTTTTATTGGTCCTATTTTCTTTGGGTAATAGCAAAGAAAATAGGACCAATAAAACAAACTTAGA
>VCCN01004362.1:830594-855521 GCA_006491835.1 Architeuthis dux
ACAGAGGAATGATTATTGAATAAACCCATTACGAACTCGGAAAGGAGTGTAGACCAATGATTCTTAACCTTTTTACTCCATGCCCCACCCCCTCAACATTTGATGTCCCTCTTCCTACAAAAATAATTTCATTATATTTCATATTGCGAATTCTTTGTAAAATAAATACTGATATATGAACTTTAGGTCGCTTATTCAATTATTTGTAGTTTCTTTATTGTGTGAAATTTAGTAACAACAACACAATTACCTCATCAGTTTTATAGATCACAAAGTTTAAACGTTAAGCATTAGTTACTATGGAATCTATAATGAAATAGTATTGTGTAATTAGTAATCAGTAGTATTGTATATTTAGGAATTAACCAGTTATGTCTTAACACTACTGCACCAATGGAGCTAGAGGGGTGAAAATTAAAACATTTACTACTTATTATATCTAAATGAATAGAGACATTCTGAGGAGCACCTTGCCAATGTGCCTAAAACGAAAAGTATATAACGGCTGCATAATACCAGCCATGACTTATGGATGCGAAACCTGGAAATTAACCAAACGAGCTGAAAACCAACTTAGAATAGCACAGAGAGCCATGGAAAGGGCAATGCTAGGGGTAACGCTAAGAGATAGAAAAAGATCAACATGGATCAGAGAAAGGACTAGAGTAAAGAATATTATACAACTAATTAAACAACAAAAGTGGAGATGGGCCGGCCACCTAGCGAGAAGAGACGACAATAGATGGGGGAAAAGACTAACAGATTGGTGCCCATGGGATAGTAAAAGAAGTAGGAAACGGCCAGACACAAGATGGAGGGACGAGATAGAAAAGTTTGCCGGTAAGACTTGGCAGAGATTAGCACGTCGTCATGGAAGGAGATAGGAAAGGCCTTCGTCCAGCAGTGGACTTATAACGGATGACGACGACGACGACGACGACGACTACTAAAAAAAACGCTGTATTTTGTTGTTTTTTTAAACCCCATAATAGGTTTTTAGTGAGGGGTTCAATTTACATTGTAAGTTTATGCTAAATATGTCCCTTAGTTTGTGCCCAGCAGCAGTCATGCTTGTTGGGGGGGATTCAGACATCACATATCAGCAGCAGTTTTGGTTACATATACTTCTCTTAGAATCATTATAATAATGAAGGAGGGAAGGATATCTGACAAATTATTGGCTATCATTCTATATAAAAAAGGAAAGTCGGAGTTACTTGCCCTTCTTTTTGACTTGTGAACATGACATCCATATTGCAGTTTTTGACGTCATACGCGTGGATAATTATTTCGAAATTCACTAAATTATATCAGAACACAGGAATGGAACATACAGCAGGTAATTTATTAAGTTATTTTAATATACAATTAACCGGTATAATTGATTGGGAATTAATTAGAATTTACCACGTTAATGAACAACATAATTAGAATAAATTGTAATTAAATAACGTATTAATTTTTTAATCATTTTTCGATTTAAAACAATTCCAAAAAGACTACCACTTTATCTCCTAATGATTTGTATACAAAACAGGGGCATAGCTGGCGAATTGGGTGGCTTGGGGCCCTCCTCCTCCAACATTTAGTGCGGTGCTTACCGATCTGGGGGTCGCGTATCCTTGAAGGTCAACATTACTAGGGGTTCGTGGGCAGAACTTTTTTTTAAAATCTGCGATCCATGAGCCTGTTGAATAGTCAGACCTTTCAGAAGCCTAGCTAGAGATTTTAGGGCGGGGGGTTCTTGGATCCTTGAGCCCCCGACATTTAGTTAGATTTATTATTGTATAATGTTAGTAGAAATACAGAAGGTCAACTACTATTCATAAAGCTTTTTTATGGATTTTTCTAAAATCCTTTGGTTAAGATGCGGTGTTGGTTGCAACGCAGTTCTCGTAAAGGATAAACGGTTTTTTTTCCTAATGTTAAACGCTTTCGATTAGACCTTCGAACTATCCCGGAATTTGTTAGTTTTTAGGAGAAAAAATAAGTTTTTACGAGTGGGGGGGGTATCTATTGACAATGTAACTATGATGCTAAACTAGGAACGTTTCGCTGTTTTTACGGAAGTACAGACCGAAGTACGGCTTACATTAATAATTTTACCTTGGGTCCGATTTTATTTTTTCTGAATTCTCTCATATTCTTAATACACAATGGTGCTTTCGCAATTTTTAACATGGGGTCTGGGTGGGTTTGCCAGGAAGTGTGAAAATAAGTAACATTTTGATTTGATATTAAAGTAACCGGAAGAAGGGGTAGATAATGTATGTAAGCCGTACTTGCGGAAATGGCGGAAAATAAATGTCTCCTGTTAAGCGTCATAGTTATTTTGTAAATAGAACCCCCCCCCCTTATCTTAGAATCTGTTAAAAGCCCTTCCCTCAGTACGCCCCTGGACTGGCGAATGAAAAAGAAAACATTTGGTTTTAACCCATAAGAACCCAGACCCATTTCTCCTTGAAGGAAAATTATGGGGTTATAAAACAGAAAAACAAATTATACATCATAAAATGCATTAGAAATATTTTGAAGTTATAGCAATGTAATGATTTTTCCATGACTATTTTAATGCTAAAAGCTCGGACTGACATATATTTCACAGCGATATTTTCCTAACTTTTTCTTATATCAATTTGTTCAATAAATGTGGTCAGAATAGGTTAAATGTAATATAGGACATTGTTAAATGGGTAAAAACCTGTTTTTATTAATAAAAACAAGTTTTTCAAAAGTAGTTACTTCTCTCCCACGTGGTAACCAAGCACCAGGATGTTCAGTAGATGTTAAAATCAAGGCTAAGGGAATTTCCAGAACATTTGAAGTGTATGTGACACCGGTGTTACTGTGGGTTCTTATGGGCTGTTGGAAATAAATTAAAGATTTTGCTTGGCTTACAAGGGATCTTTTTCTGGTTTCAAAGCCTAGAATTTAAAGATCGGTGATGAAGATTATTGCTTCAAAATCTGGATAATGCCTGTCACAAAAAAACGGCAATAGGGAATTTAGATCAAATTACAACGCCTTTTTTTTTTTTCAGCTGTTTATATTTAAATAAAAGTAGGTCACCCTAAAAGTCATTTTATACGATTTAAATTCGGGGAGCATTATCTATATATACTTATAGAGCTTGCCCCATGTCTGAAATGTGTTAATTCCACCAGTGTTCGAGCTCTAGCAAAACCTAGGGTTTCAAGGGAGACTCCTCCTACTGACGTAACACAATCTTCCTCTTCTATTTCTTCTATTGTGCTAGGTTAAACGAGGCTTAGTAAATATATATACTTATATAAGGAACAGTGGTTTTCTTGGTTTCTTTGTCCAGAACAATGGCTTAACTAGTCTGAATATAAATTGCAAAGGGCCCGTCTTATTGTACAAAAGGTTGTGTATTTCCCACCAGTAGTCTGTGTTCGAGCTCGGGTGAATGGCCACGATTTTAAATGCTGTTTTTCAAAGCAATGAGACGGCCACCGTGGAGGATTATCGCCATACAACAGTTCTGCTCCCTGATTCACCCTGTTGAACTTGTATCGAACTAAATTCAGTGGTCCCCTCTTGGTTTCGCTTTCCGCGGTCTCTGTTACCTGCGGTCAACCCCAGAAATGAACAATTCATAGGTTTTACTTAATAATATCCCCAAAGCACAAGAGTAGTGTTGCTTACAATTCGGATACGCCAAAGAGAAGCCGTAAAATGTATCGTTTAATTGAAAGGGCGAAAGGGTTTTCATCTTAATAAGGAAAGGAACAATTGTATGCTGAGATTTCTAAGATCCACAGTCAGAACGAATATAGCTACCACATCATTTTTTATTATAGTATATCATTAATCACCGATACCCATAACACTGGTTTATTGTTGGATTTAAATAGGTTTTGGTGGGGGGGTTCAATATGCAATGTAAGTTTATGCCAAATTGGACACTAGTTTGTGCCCGTTTGTATTTTGAAAATTCAGACCTTTAGTGATCACAGCCCAACCTTTTAAATTGATCACCCCACAGCATATGAGTGGCGGTGATTCATAATTTCCCTTGGGATGCTAGTTATTGTTCTATTGTAGAATTAGTTGTTTTTAATCTCAAATTGTGCCTAATTTAAGCTGTATCATAGGGGCTTCAGGCATCGGCTTGGACGTCTAGGAACAGATAAGGGCTACCATATTGAATATACCAAATGTACTTATAATGTTGAATTAATTTCCAAATACATTAGCTGCATTCTTTGCCCCCCACCACAAATGGCTCAAAAGGTAAACGTAACCTTCGAGTGTCCAGCCGCACATTGTCGAGGGGGAATTGAAAAAAAACTGAGGAATTCAGGGAAATGTTTTCTTTTGTTTCGAAACTGTCAACAGATGTGTTTAAGTGGGGCTTGTTGGCTATCTATCTTGTGTATGTGTCGCGCGTACAGGCCGCACAAATGGCGCTAGTGAGCTGAAATTTTAAACATTTACTCATAAAACGTCTAGTATGGGGGGGGTCAATTTACATTGTTAGTTTATTTATTTATTTTTTTTTTTTTTATTCATAAGATTTCTTTATATATACTTTAAAATGTAATCGTTCTTTATCTGAGCGGAGGGATCCGCCCCGCCTCTGGACACCCCCTGAACAAGTTATCTCGGATGTCTGTTAGTATTTTTTCATGCCTGTCGATTCCTTGTGGAAAATAGGGTGACATTGTGGTTTCAGTAGCAAGTAACTTTTACAGAATTGAGTTGCTAGTTCCACGCCCAAGATGGACTGCCTTACAGGGCTAAAGGGTTCCAATTGCCCTGCTATTTACTCCTGTCGTGGGGGGGGGGGTCATGCCGTTTCCAAGGTATTAGTGCGAAATAAACGTAAGCAGCCTCGGCCGAAACGCGAACTCTTTCCGTTTTCATACAATATACAGTGACGTAGAGATCTGATGGCCTGGGGACTTTGATGAAAAAGAGAATTTGCTATAAATAGACATGCACTATCGGATAGTGGAAGAAATCTGCTTACACAAATATCAGAATGATCTCGTGCAGTGGCGTTACTCGAGATAGCTGGAGATATGGGGGCCCGGGGGGCTTTGACCCATTGAGGAGGCCCTTCCAACATTTAATGAGATTTGATGAAAAAGAAAAAATTTGCCATAGATATGTACTATCACTTAATTGGTGAAAAACAACCCCAAAGGCTGAATTATTATTTATGCAATTCATTTATGTACAAATATATCCTTGTTTTGTATAATTTATAAAGCTTTGGAAGGGCCACCCACTGGGGACCCGGGGGGCGTTTTAAATATACCCCCTACCCCCTCAGCTTCACATCTGGTTAAAGTCCTCCAACTGCCCTGCTATTTACCCATATCGGGGGGGGGGGATTCATGCTTTTCCCAAGGGCATCAGTGCGAAGTGAACGAAAGCAGCGTCGGTCGAAACTCGAACCCGGTTCACTGATTCCGTTTTCTGTGCCAGTAATCACTACGCCACTCCGCACCTCGAATATTCATCAAACGGAAGGCTAATTGGTTGGATAACCCCCCTGAGTATAATGCTCGTATGAAGAGGCGGATTCAACACTTTGACGTTTATCGTCAGCTCAGAGCTTCGGGCCAATTAATTCATGTCTGGAGGGAGAGAAGCGATTTTGTCGAAATATATTCCTGACCTCAATTGAAACGACCAAAAACGGCTTGGCACGGGGCCAATTGTTGACTTGCACAACCGTTTGAATAGGTTCTACCGTGGGTCAGGGACTGACCAATGCCAAACTGGGAAAAGGCCAGAAGCCAAAAAGCACACTTTTGACAATGGTTCGGTATCATACTAGTCTGCCTGTGCGTCTGTCTCTCTCTCTCTGTCGTCTCTCTCATAATGCAGTGTGCCTACCGTAGTGCGATAGTTAGCAAGCTCTAGTTACAGACTAAGCTAAGTTTAGTAAATGACTAACAAGAATGGTTCTTGTTATACACTGACTTACTGACTAGTGTTCTGATCTTGGTTGTTATAGTCAGAACGTGGTGAGAAGTAGAAGTAACAGAAACAAAGTACAAGGAGGTTACGGACTAAGACGGGCACCTGAAGAATGTCGGAGGATACAATGACCGAAACGGTGTGACTAAAAGAACCAAGATGAGGACACTAGTCTTAAGTAGTCAGTGTAGCCAATAATAATTCTTCATCTTAGAAATTTAGACAAGAATGGTTCTATTGTAGTTCCTGTCGTTTTTCTTAAAGGTGGCTGTAGTGGTTGAGGTAGGATCATTTGATTATCGATCCTGAGATTAACTATTATGTATCGAGGAAGGTCGAAATTGATCTTTGTGTGTTTAATTCTGGCCTTGTTTGTGAGGGTTTGGAGATATCAGCGTCTATTCAGTTATCGGCGTCTTGGCGACTGGCGATTTGAACAACAAATAAACGGACGAAAGATCAAACAAAACTCTTCATCGAGTAGACTAACTCCCCCCTCCACAAAAATCTTTTCCATCTTATTTGTATGTTTCTATCAACCTTTCTTATCTTTATCCTTTTTTTTTATCTCACTTTCAATCTATCCAAACATTTTTAATTTTTTTAATGTATTTTTTCCTTTTTTTTTAGATATCTCAGTGAAATTCTACCGCTCTCAATCTCTTTACTCCCCGCTTCCCTCCTTCTATTCAATGTTCTTTCAATTCATTGCAGAAGCTTTCATTTCTGACCCTAATTTTCAGACACTTCTCTCTCACTTCCTCTCTCCAATTTTTGTTGCGTTTCAACTTTTATTGAAAGGAGCTTACTCAGTGAACTGCCTATAATGGCTGAATTGGTAGGGTCCTCTTTGTCAGATATTGCCAGGGACGTACTTAAGGCAGTTCAAAACAAAATGGTCATTCCTCGTACAAAATGGCTACCCATATTATGTTTGCTTTTGTTCGATATTTACTAAGTTTAGTCGAATACGACACCCGGGCAAATCGGAGTAGAGGTTGTATTTCACCAATCTTCCATGTGGGAAGGACCTGCCTGTCTTGAAAATCAGCTTTCGAAATCCTGATCATGGGTCTTTTGCGTAAATTCCCACCAAAAGCTGACGTCCATAATTCTAAATTACGGAAGCCTAAAAAGTAGGTATGAACAAAAAGGAAAATACATTTCAAGCGTGTAAGCGACAGCTGATTTTAATAATGTATGGTAAACAATGCAATACATATATATTTGAGTGAAAAAAATAAACAAGATTAAAATGCACATCGGCTGCAAAAAAAACATAATTTGAAATAGCGGTCAATTTACATAAATAAAAAACAAGATTAAAATATGAAAAATACAGCCGGTTAATTATTGAGTGAGAAAAGATTTCTTTTTCACCGAATCAAAATCCTGAATTATAATTAATCGAATAAAACTAAAAATTTACCGAAAATTTTTTATTTTACTTAAGTTTCCCCCAGCCATTCGTGGATATTATCCTAAAAATGATAAACATAATTAGTATCTCGAGGGATATATGTGTAAAATTCAACGAAAGCATCATTATATAAAATAACATCAAATTAATAAAAGATGGTAGGAATCATATGAAAATAAATTATTCTATTTTTTTTTTAATTCGTCCATTAATAAATGAGTATCGAAAATCTCATTAAAATCGAATATGATGCTGATTTTTGCCAGATGTTTAAAAATGTGTCACGAGTCGATTTCACGCTGAAAATTTCGTCCATTTTGTTCATACCTACTAAAACGAAAGTTGCATTTCCTTTTTCTCATATCAATTCCTGGTGTTAGTTTACGGTCAAATTTCAACAGAAATTTGAACTTGCTGAATCAAAACATTTAAACCTTTCTCCCGAACGGTCAGTCTTGTATATCTTTTTAGTTGGGTTCCAGATCAGTCAAGATGTCAGAATTTTGCAGCTTTGCCCGAAGAAGAGGCTAATGCTCACATAAGTTTGAATTAAGAAAAAAATAGATCTATAGGGCATAATCATTTGGAGGCTTTTTTTTTGTTAGTCCCCACCAGATCAAAATTTTCATAACCGCTGGAAATTGATATGCTAAGTTTATTTCGTTAGTGCTCTCCCCCAAGGATTTGCAGTTTTGCGCATTTGTGGTAGGGCTTAACTAAAATATGCTGGATCTGGGGTCTTTTGCGACCAGGGAGAGAAAATGCAACAATCGATTTTTTTTCTTTTTTTTTTTTTAAGGTTTCCGTACTTTAAAATTATGCCTGTTGGCTTTTGGTGTGGACTAACAATTAAGACCCCAGGCTTTTTCTGTCTCCGTGAAGATCAAGAGCACACTGCTTTTATATAGAATGGCCAATCAGAACACGCGATTTAGCAGACGACAAATTCATTGTTTAGTCTGTTATATACTTTCCGATTTTTGGACAATCCTGTTTCTACTTGTTGTAGGAGACTTCCAGGAGAATTGATATTCCCTATCACAATATTTATTATGTTATCTCTTGTCTCTCTCTCTCCTTCCATCCAGCTATTTGGAAAAGCTGTTAACCATTCGGCTACTGGCACTTCGACTATGTTTTGTTGGACTTCATCTTTCCTTTACGCCCCCCCCCCCCGTTCATTGAAATAGTTTTTCGAAACCATAAAAGTCAAATGAACAAATTAAATGTCTGCTTCAATTTCTTTCTTCTCTGCCATCAAAGATCAAAATATTTTAGTTCAATTTTTCTCAATCGGAATAAACGTTCTTTCTTTTTCTGTAACCTTTTTATCTGAAATGACGCATCACACATTCGCTCAAAATAAATCTCAAAACTTTACAAATAAAATGAATTATATCTCAAAGAACCACAAAAAAATGGCGCTCCAAACTTTCGGAAATTTCTCTCATTGATTGTCTTTGCCATTTTTGTTTTTTTTAAATTATCAAACGTCGTGATTGGTTGATTCTAAATCAATAGAACTGACATTTTCACCACAGTGGTATTTCAGATTTTAAACGGGGTTGTTAAAATACATGAATGTAATGTTACGAAGCTTTTATGCAGAGGTTGACTGGTTTATCAAACATCAAGAATTATGCCCTTCCTGTCTGTGTTGGAAACACTTTTTCTACACCAAAGTACATAGATAGATATGAATGTAATTTTACGAAGCTTTTATGCAGAGGTTTACGGCGTATAGTTAAAGAATTATTGATTAAAGAAATATTTACTGGTAATAAACGATATTTGCTTCGCTTCTCTTTGCTTGAGTGGGCCATAAGTTGCATAGGGGTTAAAACATTCCATATTTTGTTTTCTAATTGTGTTTATTGCAAAGTTTGAATTACAAAATAAAATTTACTGTCTAAATTTTATCTTTGGAATTAAGTATGGAAAATGATGTGCTTCTATATGCCCTTCTCTGCATCGTCGTAAAGTCTCCCTCTTTCGAGTGGATTTAAATGGGTTTGTTAATGAACAAAATTCGCGTTACTGGGGAAGTGAAAATCCAAGACTTATCCATCAGCATGAAATCCATCCTCTTTGTTGCACATGCTGAGTTACGGCCCAACGGATAATGACCCGTATTATTTTTTTGTTTTGTTTTGAAGACGCCAATGGCTCCGTTAAGAGTGTTAATGGCGAACGGTACAGATCAATGTTCAATAATTTCTTGGTGCCAGAGGAGGTCGAGACTCCAAGAATGTGGTTTCAGCAAGATGGCGTCACGGCTCACACTGCCAATCATACCACGACTTTTGAGGAACGGATAATTTCCAGAATCTCGGAAATTTGATGGCCTCCTCGTTCGCCCGATCTGAGCGCCCAGATTTCCCCTGTGGGGATATCTGAAGGAGCGTGTATACACAAGTGAGCCAGCAACCATTCAAGAGCTAAAAGGCAGTATTCGATTGGAAATTGAAGCAATAACCTCGCTCCGTGTTATGGAAGATTCACTGGAGAAAGCAAGACTTTGCGACGAGACAGAAGGGCATCATTTTATGGACTTCATTTTCTCGATTCTAAAAAATAAATTTCAACCTTTTTAATTTTATATTGTAATTCAAACTTTGTAATAAGCACAATTAGAAAAGAAAATATGGAATGTTTTAACTCCTATACAACTTATGGTCCACCCTAGTTGCTTCCCTTTGCTTCTCGTAACGAGAAGCAAATATAATGTAACTTAAAAAGGGCTTTTATACAGATTTTGGTGATTAATAAAATAATTTAAGGCTAGGATTATTCATTGATTAGATCAATTTTCACAGGTAATAAATGATATCTTTTTTTATCATTGCTTTTATATCCGTTTTCATTTACATTTTTTTACTTGCACCATTTGGATTTCTTTGTTTCTCGTTTTATAATAACCAAGTCTACCAGATGAGGCAGGAGACCCTGTTCTATTTGTCGACTACGTTATAGGTTTGACATTGACTTTATAAAAGCTTAGTTCGGAGTTCATTTTTTACTTATTTTGAATAAAATACATAAAATAATGGTTGGTAACTGAACTCAAACAGCGTACGATTTGTGATTTTTGTTTTTGCGGACTAGTTTCAGTGCAGTTTTTTGGAAGTGAGAAAAAAATCAATTCGAGTCGTGAATATCTATCGTTGTTGTTTATATTGTTAAGGCCTTTGGTTAGTGTGTGTGTGTTGGGGGGGGGGGCTGCCTAATTTTGATTCTATATGGCCGGCCCTTGTACGTATTCTCTGAATTTCTAAGTAAACATAGGTAAGTGGAAAAAAAATTGTTCAAATGAATTAAATAGGAAAATTGAATAAAATAGAACTAAACTAATAAGTACATAAAAACAGGATAATAAGAATTAAGTTAAAAATTTGCTCAAATCTATTGTAGAATTATGTTCATACTTTCACCCTTTTTATCGCCTTTTCATCCATTTTCCAATCATTATCTTCAAACTGTTTGCCAATTATTTATTTTCTTTGGAAAAATATCTCCTTCCGCATTATTTTTATTCTTGGAATAGTATTTCCTTTATCTTAATTTTAGTTGCTATTAAGACCGTCTGTCTACGACAGTTGTAAACAGCAAGGATCGGAAATAAAGGACAGCTCCTGGTAAGACTCGAACTCTCACCCATTTTACCTCGGGAAGCCTGTTTATCTGTACCAGCTGAACTGCCGCTTGAGCTACGAGAACGCTAAGGCTCGAAGAAGTTCAAATCTAACCACTTAAACATATCCTTCAATTTTTCCCGATCATAAAATGAATGGAATACTAATGAAAATGTTGTTTCTTCTGCATTCTTCATAAAAGTCTCACTTTCGTTATGGACAATACAAGACTCCAACACCGGAGAGTACCGTCTGAAACTTATAACGCGATAGTTTATTTTTTGTGTTATTTTTATTTTCAAGTTTACATCTAAAATTGAGTCAAAAACATTTTAAAACACCTACAAATATCTACATTCTCCAGATATCTAAAATCTGGGAATATATATTCCATATCTTATTTCATATATATTATTAATAAATTAAATGTGACTTTAATCTTCAACATTCTATTACTAATAAATGAAAAATATTAGTTATTTTATTAAAAATCATCTCCATAGCAATTTCTGACATCTAGACGCAACCAAAAACATCTAATTTTTTTATACATCTAAATGAGCAAAGGACGTAACTCGCATTCCGGTATGTCAGTTAGTGACAGTGATTGGTGCTACAGATGCTAGCGCATCTAAAAATCGCTTCTTTACGTTCGGGCAACCAACGGATTATGTAAGAACGTGTTCAATTATCGGCGGTTAATCCTTAGACTCTTTTCTGTTGGTGTGTCTTACCAATTCCAATAGTCCCGTTTCCACATTGTCTTATCTCATTGGATCAACTTGACAGAATCTATTTTCCACATTGCGTGATAAAGAGTTATTCCCCTTGAGTTTATCTTTTCTCAGACTGTTATTATCTGAGATAATTTGGAGAACTTCTACTTCCTCTCTGTTATTGAATCACCGTAGGCACGATGGCCGACCTGGCCGAACAATCAGCCAAGTACCAGGGTATTCTTCCCTTTTCACTCCGTTGTTATTGTTGTCAACGCTACCGGACACACCTTTTGGCCTAGATCCTTGCAAATGTGCATGAGTACACTTTGCAGACCAGCCTCTTCGTCGAATTGAATTTGGACGAAGGGGCAGCTTGGAAATATTTAGTTGTGACATAACACAAAATAAAAAAAGAGCTTCATCTAGTAAACAAAAATAAACCTTCTCCTCTTCATCAAATAACCGAAGAATCCTTTCCGCAAGTGATTTTTCCATAAGTATAGGTTGTGTTTGTCTACTTTTCGCCTGGGACCCCCACTATATTTCGAAAGGTTTCAGGCTCTGTGGCCAACTCGATACGTTGCCTTGTACTCAAGTTTACTGCGGGGGGGGGGGGTTAATGCGAAAAATGAAAAATAAAAAAAAAAGATAAAACAAACGTTGGGGCCCGTCGGGTGGGGGAGATGAACTGGTAAAATAAATTCAAAGGAAACAAAGAAATACAAAATAGAATTAAGCACTGGGAGAGCGCATACCTCTGCCAACATTATTGTCTATAAAAACAATGAAAATCAGTTATGCTGCTACGATGCAGGGGAATTAACTGAAAATATCATTGAAATTGAGAACCTTTGGAGATATTATGAGCACAGATTGACAATCAATGCTGAGTGAATACATATACCTCTTCTAACCTCGTTGGCAGCGGTAAACAGAAAAAATTGAAATAAAGTGGGGGGTGGGTAAATATGCCCGAATAGAATGAAAATCCTAAAATAATTGGAGAAAAACGGCCGCCAAACTACGAACGGAAGTTTTGCGTCAGTAAAATTAAAGAAGTTAACAACTTTCCAAACGGTCTGGCACGATTGTATAAAGAGAAAGGCCTTTGCTAAAAGTGCGATCTCTTTTTCTGGTTTTTTAGTCTGTTCAGACGACAGCTCTTTAAGTCAGATTTGCTGAGATGAATTAGAGATTTCAGTCGGTTGAAGATTGACTATTTTCGCACGATTTGCAGCAATCAGCCGAAATTATCTCCCCTTTTTTTAAAGCGAACTATAAGAATAGGAAATACGAAAAGAAATGTGAAAGAAAAAGGTAAGTCCCTGAGGAACAAAGCATTGAGTTCAAACTGTTAGATCGTAATTACCTACGCCAACGGTCGCGTCTTTCCGTGCTTCGGTCGCGTCTTTTTGTCGTTCTGTCTGCCTTTTCGGGGCGTAGATTCTCCGAAAAGTATGGATAAAAAGTCAAAGCTGAGGTTAATCTTGAAAAAAAAAATAAACCTTGAATAATTTGAGACCCACTCTAAAGTGGTTGTTGACTGGTCTATCAAACATCAAGAATGATGCCCTTTCTGTCTGGACCGGAAGCACTTTTTCTACACCAAAGTATATAGAGATAGATATGAAGGCAGTGTGTACGAGGAGAGATAGATGTCTGCCTCGTAGCTGGGACCGTTTCTGTGCCAGAGGCCGGTGTTCGGGCCATGTTACAGGCTTTCAAAGTTACTAAGTGCACAAAATCTTGGCGCCCTTGAAAGAGAATCCAGAGTGCTAAATGTTAAGGCAGGTAGACCCTCCTTATTTGTAAGATTGGCACAACACAATCTTCACACTCCCAGTTTCTCTCCATGTTGGCTTTGTGCTGTATTAAGCTTAGGACAGATTTACAGAATACCGTATTTCACCATGTATAATCCGCTATTATAGATAATCCCCCACCCCACCGATTGAGCTTCAATTTCGAATGAAAAATGCATTATCCTGTGTATACAAATATGTATAACAATTATATTTCCATAGATAAAAGATGGATTCATGCCTTTCCCAAGGGCATTAGTACCGATTCTATTCTCCGTGAGGCTAGGCAACTCGCACTTGCGAGGCTAGATCACTTCCAATAGACGATAGATGAAAAACGGCAATGGGAAAACAATGAACGATGTATGGAAACAGTACATTCTAGATACCGTATTTCACCATGTATAATGCGCTACCATAGATAATACGCACCCCTCGATGGCGCTTCAATTTCGAATGAAAAATGCGTTATCCCGTATATACAGTTATACATACAAATACGTATAACAATTATGTTTCCGTAGATAATACGCACCTACGATTATACATGGTGAAATACCGTTATCATCAAAGCAGTTTTTTTGAAAACAAAAAGATGATATAAAAGGAGGAGACGATTGATTGGAAAAGTTGGCCTGAAATATGGTTACTATACAAAGCCGGGTGAACCATGTAGCAAAAGTAGAATATGCTACGGGCCCCGCAATGTCAAGCGCCCCACGCTAAATGCTCGAAATCTGTCAATTCCGATTCAATGATCCTGCATTTGCTCTATTACTATAGTACTATACTGCCTTCAACTTTTATGAACGACTGGGTGTTTAAGGTTAGCGATTTTAGACAATTATCACTTTTAATTGGGATTATTATTTTAACCCAGTAATCTCTGATTTAGCTTCAATTTCGAATGAAAAATGCATAATTCCGTGTATACAAATATGTATAACAATTGTTTCCGTAGATAAGACGCACCTGGATGTCTTAGCTCAAAATATTAGGGGGAAATGCGGATTATACATAGTAAAATACGGTAGTTCGAATTCATCTTTTAGTCTCTTCGAGGCATTTCCTTTATTGACAGCCAGAAATAATATATGTCTGGATAATAATCTTAAAGTGCCTTTCCATTCGCGGACAGATCGTAATTCCGCCAATGCATTCACGTCATACCACTTAGCCCTGACCAGGTTCGATCATCCCAATGCCATCACTTTACATGCTGTATTCTTCTACAGCCCTAGCACCCACCCGGCATCCACGAGCCATTTTCCTGGTCGAATTGCACAGCTTGTCCATTCCAGCACGCTTCATAGGATTCACCGTTACCATAAACTAAAGTACACAAGAGTTGCCAGATAGTTGGTGCCGTTTCTGGCCAGAAACATGCCAACAATGGCCAAATGCCAGCATTGTTTATAAAACATTGCAATACACCAAACATAAGAATTCTCTACATATACTATTGCAACAAAGTCAGCTCAATTAATCCTATATATCAAAGTTGAAAAGCCTGGGCCCTCAAACATTTTTAGACCATCGACCCCTTCTCATGCAATCCGTGACCCCTCATCGACCCACGGGATGTACAAAAAATAAATAATAAAAATGATATATAAATAAAAAGCAGACGTGCAGTTTTAGACATTGTCTTGTTTTATTTTGTATCATTGTTTTTAATTAAATAAATATATGGCCAAATGCTTTTCAAAAAGGCCAGATTGGTCAAATCTGGCTATAGAATGGCCAAACTGGCAACCCTGATACAGATATCCAATTGTTTCAGATACGATTTTCCAAATGATCAGTCATGTCCCCGATTAGATTTCAGTTTGCGCGAGCATGAAACACAAGTGACACCTCCGGGCTGTTAGGTTAAACAGCTTGCTTTATCAATGACTGATTACTTCCTGCCACTATAGCGTGCGGTCTACTGGACCCTGTCAGTGGTGCCAGTAGACCGCGGCCTATCGGCAAAGATCAAGTGTAGAATCTGTAAACTTGAAAATAATAGGCAACACTGCGCTTGCTAGATCTTCACACAAGAAAAGAACTAGCGCATCTATGGTCTGACTTTCAGGCTTGTTAAACTTTCAAAAATATCCAAAGATTCTTCATCCATATTTACTTATTTTAATCATTTAAAATCTTTTAGTTCGTAAATAATTTGTTAAATATTTAGTCAGGGTGTTGAAAATGGTCTAAACAGCTGTAAAATGTACATCAGAAGGCATACACCAATACTCAAGACGGAACAATGTTAATTTTAAGGGTTTTTAACATTTTTAAGTTTTAGTATTTTAATATTTCATAACGTCTTGAACACTGAAATTGAAAAAATTGTCATTTTCATAGTTTGCTAAATATTCCTATTTGTTCTGCATGCTATTGTCTAGAAAAAAGGATAAATTCTTCACAATAGAAACTTCATCTTTTTTTCCTATTTTAATTGCTCATACTCTACCCCAAATTCTCATTTCTTTTTATATCCTTTCAATAACATGCGCTCTTGTTAGTGAGACATTCAGCGTAAGATTCTAAAGAACAAAATATCTATTTAAAAAAAAGAATGCTTGACTTAAACATCAATGTCAACCTTTGTTTAATGTTTCCTTCCAAAATCCGTTACGTCGTTGACAAAACCTTTGAGAGATTTTTAGGCATTCTCTTTAACTCAACTTTTCTCCTCTGGCTACATTTCATTTGCTTGTTACACACAAAGCAAGCTTTTTTTTCTTTTCATTCAACTCTCGCAGCTCTTCTCGTCGTACTCTCGAGAAAATGTTGTTCGCATTTCATTGTCGCCATTATAGGGTAATTATCAATTAAATCCGCCATTGTGGTTAGCTTTGTTGCAAAACAATTGACCCTCTTGCATGAGTAACTGATTTGCTGCGTCGTTAGGCTTTATATATGTATGTCTATGTTTGGTAACCTAGTTATTTAGGTCGCTAGTGTGTGTGTTCATACTTTATTGTAGTTGTGTGTATTGGTTGATTTATCTACGTACATCTCTGCTTATATCTGTGCGCTTATCAGTTTCCAAATATGTGTATCCGTTTTGGTTCGAATGTTTGTGTGCGTAAGTAAGTGCATGTATTGTCGTTTCTACAAGTCAAATACCCGTTGCTCTGCTAACGGTATACCTAGGGATTGAAATCTAAAGCACTGTGGTATTTGAGAAAGCTCATGGGAGATGCCTGAAGCGATAATCCCCGGCACTTAACCAAATCTTTCGCTCACATTAGAAAGCGAGTTTAATTCCACCTCCCTATTAATTTCTTGTTTTTGGGGGTTTTTTTTCTCGTGGTCAGCTATTCTCCTTTAGCAAATATCTTTGTTTCACTCCCTACCATTTTGCGTACCCCTACCCTGCTTCTCTTTCCCTCTCTTCGCCATCTTTGTGTTGCGATTCCATTCTCAAAACCTCTCCTCCACCCCAACCCTTCAACGTATTTTTTTAAAAACTGTGACTGATGGACAGAAAAGTCAGACGAACGGATGGACGGACACGTTTCTTAGTATAATGTAGATATGTGAGAGTGCGTGTGTTTATGTAAAATAAACACAACAAAGATCTGTTAGATTACATTAGATTCGCAAAAGTATGAGTCGGTCCCCTAGGAAGATCGATTATTTAATCCCAAGCGTTTCCTGGACACGGGCACCAAACGCTATTAAGTTGTTGCGTATGAAATGTAATTTTTATTTTTTTTAACAGTAAAATGAACGATGATATAAACAAGAAAAAACGGTAATTTCTATAAAATTATTTGTTTGGTAACAAATTCAGTGAAAGCACAAATTATGGCTTCCCTATTATTGAACCTTTTATTATGGGTATGAAGTCCCAAATCCTCGAAATGATAATCTGAAATGTCAGATGAGAGTTGTGGGGTCTTACACTGTCATGGCGCATTTCGTTCAGTTCATGTGGGACCCATTTTCTCAACTTTAAGTTCCCTATTGCCTCTAGATGACGTCATATGGTTGCTTTTGAAGTCTTAGTCTCCCTAAAATGCTCGAACCATTGTCTGTGGTCGTTGGCCACCGCTGTCAATAATTCTTTATCATTAAGAATAGGTCTGGGTCTCCCTCGAAGTTTATTATTGGTACCTATATTTCGAAGCCTAAACCTATTGAACCAATGCGGAACAGTTCAGTGTAGTGGTGTTCACTCTAAATGCTTTGATGAAGTCATCATCAGCTTCAGTTACATAATGTCCTAATCTGAATTCGAACTTAAAAATTAGTCTAACTTTGATAGACGCCATTGCTGTTAAGGCTCGGAAACCTCCAATAACGAATTATATCTCTATTTACATTAACTCTGCAAAAATGCAATTACATTAGTACTGTCACTTAGAGCATTATTAACTATGATGACTACATTTCATGTGTAACAACCTAATACTTCGGAAACTAATTTACTGTTGGTCAGTTAGTCAGTTTATAAATATGTGCATATGTTTTTATGTCAGCGTTTCCTTTTGGGCGTCTAACTAAGACATATTTTAACTGTGTTCGCAAGCCTCTTGAAGTGCGTATGTAGGCGTGGCTGCACGGGGACTTAATGTCAACCTCGCAATTGTTTCTGGACTGTTTAGTTGAAACCACATAAATACACAAGTGGCGTGATTAGGAATTCGCATGTAAAAACAATCAGGGTAATACTAGAAGATATGCTTTTACATAACGAGATTTTAATGAGTTGACAAAGTAATTACTCTGTCCCATAATAGTTGTAACATTTAGTAATTTTTCATATGCAAATGTGACGACTATTATGGGACACAGTATTTTCTTTATCTTGTGCTGCATTTATTGATATAATGTACAGGATGTAAAGACGGTTATACAGGTTTACCTCGCTATCCGAAAGAGTTTTCCTGTAAAAACCTTTCATAAGCCGAAATGGCGTAAAGTGAAAATACAATTACCATTAATTTATATGGGAAATCATTTCTGAGCGTCCCTAGATCCACCAAAAGTGGTGATGATGGTATGTTAGGTTGAGTCATCGGGGGTTGGGGTAGTGGGAGGTACAAGAGGCTAGTGTAGGAGAGAAAGAGGGAGCGCGCTGCCTCCATAACGGCTCACTACAAAACAAACGCTGAACGCGATTTTAATTTTTCGCAAGGCGAACTTTCGGAAATCGGGGGGGGGAGATTCCTGTAATTGATTATTCATTGATGTGGATGTACGCTTAGTAATGCATAGGTGTTTATTAAATTTAGTTTAATTTGGCACAAGGCTAGTGATGCACTCACTGAAGACTGAACTCACTCCAATCGTAATGGTTTGATAGACTATTTTGCTAACCCGGCGAGGCAACCTGGGTTGTTCCTAATATTAGCATAGCCTGCCACAAGGACACAGTAAAGATAGCTCCAATAAGGATCGAACTCTCTATACTAAAGAATTGGTTTAAAAGGGGAAGTTTGCAGTCCATCGCACCCACGGTAGGCACCCGACGCTTACAAATGCCTAAGCTGCACATCAGTGATTCTCAAAGTGGGCATTAGCGCCACCTGGGGAGCGCTGAAAAATTCAAGTGCGACTGGAAGGCAAGGGGGGGAGTAGATTGGAATTTGAAGAAAAGGAGGGGGCAATAGGCGAAGAATAAAAATCCCCCCCAACGCATGTAGTATGTTTGAAAAGCAAAATTTACAATAGTTGTTTGAAGTTCAAATATTTTCCATTTTTTTTTCTGATTCAAAGAATTATATTATATTTAAAATTAAAAAAGAATATTAAACTTTAATTTTCAATGTATCATTTATGACCGCCTTTGCGGGGGTGGGTACTGGTCTTTAATCGCATAATTGAGAGCCATGGAAAGAGCAATGCTAGGGATAACTCTAAGAGATGGAAAAAGATCAACATGGATTAGAGTGAGGACTAAAGTGAAGGATATTATACGAATAATTAAGCAGCAAACATGGAGATGGACTGGCCACCTAGCAAGAAGAGATGACAATAAATGGGGCAAAAGACTAACCGATTGGTGCCCATGGGACAGTAAACGCAGTGGGGGAAAAGACTAGACACTGATGGAGGGATGAGATAGAAAAGTTTGCCGGTAAGACGTGGCATAGGTTAACATAATCTAGGTCGTAATGGTCGGAGATGGGAAAAGCCTTTGTCCAGCAATGGACTTGTAATGGCTGATGATGATCTGAATGAGTGGAATGTTTCATTGTTTCTGTACACAACTGACAAGTCAGTCAGTGCATATGTCTTTTCATCTTTCCTTCACTTTCTTTGTCCTTGTCGTCGTCGTCGTGGTTTTCATGACGCTACGGCGGTTTTCGCCTTTTCATTAGAAACCGTCAAGCAAAACTGCCAACATATTTTCGTTAAGTTGGTCTGGCTGGCTATGTATGTGTGCAGGCCTTACCAGGGGAGCTAAAGGGCTGAAGATTTAGACCGTTACTCTGTATTGTCTAGAAAAAAAACTTTTTAACCCCCCCCCCCCCCGTTTTAGTGAGGGGGGCAGTTTGCAATGTAAGTTTATGCTAAATTGGTCCCTTAGTTTGTGTCCGGCAGCATTCATGCTTGTTTTGGGTTTGTTTTTGTTTTTTGTTGAAAACTGATTTTTTTCGTGATCATCGTGAGTAACTTATCCATTGATCACCCCCCTTTTTCCAATTTTTTAATTGACCACCCCCAACACGGCATGCTGCCAAAAGACGTTGGTCGCGTGACGGTTTCTATTGAGTGACAAACCAGACCTGTGTTTTTTCTTGATGCCAACGAATGATTAGGTCCGATGGTGAGAAGCCAAATGTTCAATATACTAATTATCTTTCAATCTATCTAAATATTCCATCTCGAAGACAGAATTGGCAAATGAAATTACAATTCCAGCTGATGTTTATATTCACTAAACCAAAAAATATATAGCACCCTTGTCAAAGGTATGAATCTACATCTCTGCACTCCATCTCAACCGATATCTTGAAAATGTCTTTTCTTTGGCATGCAATGATTGACGGAGAAGAGTGGGTGAGTAAACAGCTGGGTAAACCACTCTCCCATAACTACCACCCAAGCAGTAGTATCTGTAATCGGTTATACCCATTGTCAGCTTTGACAGGGGCCACACATATACGGTAGAAGTAGATTGAATATCAGAATTCTTTTTTAGCAATAGAATGGTGGGACTTGGGAATAGATTACCAGAATATGTAGTAGATGTTTATTTAAGAATTCTGTTTATTATATGTAGTAGATGATTTTAAGAGTTCTGTTTATTATATGTAGTAGATGATTTTAAGAGTTATGTTTATTATATGTAGTAGATGATTTTAAGAGTTATGTTTATTATATGTAGTAGATGTTTATTTAAGAGTTATGTTTATTATATGTAGTAGATGATTTTAAGAGTTATGTTTATTATACCACCACAAAGGTTTAAGGCCTTAGATATTGTGTAAATATGATTGTGTGCTTGTAGATACAAATTGTATACTCTTTCACACTAAAATAAATGTTCTAATTGTATGCAGATAGTGATATATTTAAATCTTACTGGTTTTACAAACACATGAATGTACTGACATGGTTTTATCTAAAGCGTAAAGTCTTTCATTGACTCGTGCTCAAGTAAATCAATAGTTATGAAAGTCGAAAAGACTAATGCTCTTGGGAAAGGGGTGCATCCATCTTTCCCCCTAGCTATGGGTAAAATAGTGCAGGGTGGAGTGACACCACTTCGGGTACTTGTCGCCTCTAAGTCTATTTCATATATCGCAAACAGGCCGAGTGAGTAGCAAGGTGATATATGAAGCCTAAGTAGGCATGGCTGAAGCCGTAATCAGCGTAAGGGCACTACTTATTTTATGACTGGCAAATAGACGAAAGTCCATAGAGCAATGAATAATGCCCAGAAACAGGCAAGGGTTAATTTGTAGCACGTTCGTGGGTGGAGGGTTAATTATTAGTGTGCTAATAGGCTTTATTCAAGATGCAAATGTTCGCTGTACCATCGACTTGCCTCATTTCCCAGAAGGGTTATGATTAAGCATACCATACTTCTTGCATGTATACGAACTATAGAAAGCTGTGCCAAATATACGATTTCATATAATAATTATGATTATTTATGTATATATACATTCCTGGGGGGAAAGAAATGAGCCAAGCACTTTCCATCATATAAAAGATCTTAACACCATAGAGAACATATGGACGCTTATTAAGGCCAAACTTGTTGGGTGACAATTTTGGAACGTTGACCAGCTGTGGAGAGCAGTCAGAGATGAATGGAACAACATTGAAGCAGCACACTGCTCAAACGGCTTAGTCTTCTGGAGAAAAACAACAGAAAATCTATCCCATACAAAAACGTACTCTGCGCACAAACACTACATGCACTGCTGTTTAACATTGTCGAATGTTTCACCTATTGTTAGTATTGAAGAGTAATTCCAAAAGAAATTGATAACAAAAATTTGACTTGTTTGTTTTTGCCCGGGAGTGTACCTAAATCATATATAGGTATGCATTGATTAGTGCGTGTAATTCGTTCAAAAACTTTCCGTACTGTTCCCAAATGTGCAGGGTCTTATTATAATGTGGTTTTATAAAGCAGTCAGGTTGAAAATGGCCTAAACAGCCGTAACATGTAGATCAGAAGGCATACATAAGACGGAACTACGATTTTTAAAGAAATCTTTGAAGTTTTAGAATTGTAATGTTTTTTCCAGCTTATAATTAGTTACATTAATTTGTACTGCAATACCTTAACCGTACTACATCAACATCCGCACTAATCAAGGTATTCCTATTATTGTTTAATGTGATAATGTTTACTGTTTATTATACGATTATGTATATATCAAATCTTATAAACACACAAATTTGTAATATTGTTCTGTTTCATTATCAGATTTGAAGTGTTCCCCGGAAGAAAATAATCAAATCAAAATGGGATTAAAACCATCAAAGAAAAAGCTCTCCAAGGAAGACATGCAGTTCCTCAAAAAACACACCCATTTTACCGAGAGACAAATTAAAATTTGGTATCAAGGGTTTATGGTAAGTGATGCTTTTTTTTTCTTTACGATCTTTTGAAATCCTACATAGACACTCCTCGAAAATCAATACGCCGTATATATTAATCGGTTCATATTTCTTTCAAGTCACGCCCAAACCACGTTGGATACACCGGCTCTCGTAAGATCACCGAAGTTAAGCGACGTCGAGCCTGGTCATTACTCAGATGGGTGACCGACTGGGAATACCAGGTGCCGTAAGCAATCATATCAAAGCCTTTTTTTTAAAAAACGGTACTCAATGCCTCTGCTAAAGACTAGGATTGAGGGTAGGTGGTTGTCGAACCAGGGATGAGTCGCACCCACCCCCTATCCGAAAGGATAGTTGCGAGAGAAAAAATAGCATTTGGGTACCGACTACGGAGCAGCCAGTCATGTATTTACTTGTAATTTGTTTTTTGTTTTTTGGGTTTTGGGGGGTTTTTTTCTTATCACATTTTTGGTCGATCTATTCTTCGGCCTTCCAATCAGATTGTCGAAAATTCGGATAAAAAACGGTTTATAATTAAGCACCGCCCTCCTCTTAGACTGCTTTGAGGGGAGGATTATCAAATGGCAACTCTTGGGGTGAGGATGTTGAAGTGATACATTGACTTTTAACTCGACGCTCAGGTAATTCTACATTCTATAAAAAAAAGTTGTGAAGCTTCAGTGACCAAATCGATATAGTCGACGTCCATGCCAGGCGGGCTCCCAGGATATTGGATGCGTGTTCATGTTTTGCTGGGGACTACTTTATTTCATAATTACGCTGCTTGCTTTACTGGTCGTAGAAAGCAACGACCTGAGCGTTGTGATAAAAAGAAACGACGATGAATTGTATGATCACGTCAAATATTACCCCATAACTGATTAATTTCCGCCATTGCAGTTCTATGGCTAACTCGGTCCTATCTTAGTGTCGGGGCTTTTATCTTGCAGTGGATTACTTGCAATGTACAAGGTCTTTTATCTTGCAATTGATAAACTATCACGCTTGCCACTAGTATAATACCGGTAATTCTTCTGCCACCGATGTGAGACGTCTAATTCCAGGGCTGTAGATTTACGTGAGCGTAACTGCCGCGATTTGAAATCGCGGCCACCCTTAAACCACTCAGGTTGGTCGAACGCATTTGTTCTGACTTCGTCGGCCGTTTGACCTATTTTCTAGCCCCGGGAATATGATATGGCGTTTTGGTCACGTACCGCTACCATTCTCCAAAACGTCACCCCTCTGTATCATTCCCTCCTTTTTAGCAAACGAACACACAACCAGAGTGTATTTCAATACACCACCTTCGGCAGTTGGTTAAGGCTTGAAGCCATTTTTCAATGTTAACATAACTGTAACCCTAAACCTTTCTCTTGATCTTCTCTCCCGCGTTGCAAAGACACTGGCTTTTGATTGATCAGATTACAATATCAAACTGAATAGGTCAGAGACAGTTTCGTTAAAGAAGCGCTCTGGTATGTTCAACCTACTTTATTTTTCTCCCCGTTTTGGTGAAACCAAATTTATGCTTTGGTCAGCAACTAAAATAATATAATTAGGGTGTAGGAATCTCATTGTGTTAAATGTCAAATCTTCGCTTTGCTTTGCTAAAGAACGCTATTTTGATAACAGCATGAAAAATGCCGAGTTTAGTTGTAATTTAAACCAATTTCTAGATGACAAGAAGTGACTGAACTGTCAACTTAGACCTTTTCAAAATGGAATTGATAGAGAAGGCTGACAAGAGAAGCGGTTTTCCTCGACACATCTTTAAGAACAATCATCTTAAGAGTAATAAAAGCGTACGAAAGGGAAAAGGACAATTTGTTTTATTGTGTAAGTTGACAATTTGTGTCAAGTGAACACATCTCGTGTTGGTACTGATCTTTACTTAGTCTGATTGGGTGGTATAGAAACCATCAACCAATACTGTCAACATAGGTTTCTTCAGTTTTCAAACGGGTCTGGCTGGCTATATGTATCACGCGTATAGGCCGCACCAATGGAGCTAGAGGGCTGAAAATTTAAATATGTACTCCTTATGTCTAAAAAAAGCCTTTTGTGTATTTTTTTTTATTTTTTTTAAAATTCACCGCCTAATAATTTGCATTGTAAATTTGTGCTAAATTGGTCTCTTAGTTTGTGTCCGTCAGCATTCACGCTTATTTTTGAAAATTCAGTTATTTTTTTAATGATCACCGTCCAACAAATGGCGAGATAAGTAACTTATTCATTGATCACGCCCTACTCCCAATTTTTTAATTGATCACCCCCCGCCCAATATTGCATGCTGCCAAAAGACATTGGTCACGTGACGATTTATTTATGTTCATTAAGTTGGGCTGGCTGGCTATATATGTGTGCAGTTCTTA
>VCCN01004362.1:870046-886070 GCA_006491835.1 Architeuthis dux
TTTTTTTTTTTTTTTTTTTTTTTTTAATCTCCGTTTGGGAGTTGTCCATTTTAATCGGCACATTGTTTTCTATTCAACAAAACATTCGAGGTCTGGTCTAATCTTTCCCAATATCTTGTTTTCCTGTAGAAGTGTTGGCGAAAAACCTTACATTATTATTTTTGACTAGAATGTCCCTTCATCTTTAATTCTAAGTTGTTTTGTATCACAACTTAACTCAGGACATCGACCTACGGTATTGAGTAAGCAGCGGAAATAAAGAATGAGCACTCGGTGAGATTCGAACTCGTGTCCCTCATGCCTAGGCGTCGAGTACTCGTTGCTAAGGGCAACTGGTGTATTTAACCCTGTCGCAAGAGTGACGAGTTTATTCATTGCCGTAGATTGACGGCCTGAGCTCATTTGTGATAATAAGCAACTACAAATTACGATGAAGGGGAAATAGTCAAAATTAATAAGGGTTTACAATACTTTACCTAATAAGAATTTTTAAAAATAAGAAAAACCTTACATTTATGGAAAATTGACTTGTCTTGGAGCACAGTGCCTTGCAGGATGATCCTCGCAGAACCATTTATGTGTCATTAAGATCTCAAACTTTTGGGGATTTTTTTTTTTTTCTTCTTCTTTCTTCTTCAAAGGGTGTTGGATTTGATTATGATATTGCGTCTTAAGTAGCGATTCTCTTAAGAACCAACTGCTGTTCAGAAGCAGATATTGATCTTCAGAAAATGATATCTTAAAGATTTCATTCTAATCTTATCTATCGAGAATATAGTCCTTAGAAATATTTATTTAACTAGCAAAATGCCCGATGATGCTATAAATGGTCAAGACAGATTCGGGATAATGAAACACTAAGTTGTGTTTTATGTCAAAAGTTAAATGACGTTCCACTACGTTTATAGCCGTCTAGTCTCTAATACATTGTTTAATGTTAACGCATCTTAGGAGGACATTGATTCAATGCGTCTGCAATGCATCGTTTTGGGAGAAGATGGACATGCATACAAACTTTCTCAAATATATTAGATTACATTTATTTACTTTTTTTTTTTTTTTTTAATTAGGTCGTTTATTATTTATTCTAAAAATACTTATATCGTTTCAAATTAAACATGTAACAGAGTCTTAAGGAAAATTTGCATAAACTCCACGTATCATTAGTTTAGCTTTAAAAAAGAAAATGGCTTCCGTCTACAAACATTCTTTAAAAGACGTTCGTGACTACAAATGTAGGCCAGGTAAGTTATTGTCTGACTTCAAGCAGACAGAACGATGTTGTATCTTAGGCTTTCGAATATAAATTCTTTTATACCGACAGGTAAGTCGCCAAAAACCTTTTTTGATTTCGACAGTTTAGTAGAAACTGAAGTCTACAAAGAATTATTTTGTTCTATTAATTATTGTCAAACTTCTGGAGTTGACTTTATTTTCCCCTGGTAATGAAAATGACCCTCACCAAATTCTTAACCTAAATTATAACCCTCAAGGCTACTGAGGAGGCTGAAATTTGGCATGCAACCATATTCAATCCAACTAAAAGATTTATAATGAAAAGATTGGGATCATCCGACCCCTTTTCACCACAGGCCACCTTTTTTCAGTTTATAACTAGAATTATCTAGATGTTCGTGCCATATATCTAGATACTATTTTATTAAGTCCCCTTCCATTAAAGATCGTTTGAAATATTTTCAAAACTTAAGCTAAGTCATTTAAGCTTTAGTCAGACTGGAGGTTGGCTGCTTCAGGGTCAACCTCCGGTCTTGTTTCGTCTTTTAGAGTTCCATGTCTTAATTCTGCAAGGCCTCAGGTGAATATTATAGTTCTAGTAGACGGAATACAAGTTAGACATATATGCTATGCACATATGTGCGTGACTGTTTATTCAACTGCGAATATGTCTGCATATGTACATTCGAAATGGTTAACATTTCAAAATAGAAATACTATCGAGTTTATGGACATAAATACTTTGAGAGTTAACCAAAAAATATAGACTTTTTCCATACCTCATTAAAACGGTGGTCAATATTTTAAATAAATCTTAAATATGAAAAATGTTAGCTGGTCGTATAACAATCTATGCAAATAAAAATATTCTTGAGTTGTTTAAAGCTTGTAAAAAAAATATCTATGGCTAAATAAAACAATGACTCCATTTGCCACAATGTTTTGGTTTTTGTTTAAGTGAAAATAATTGGAAAAAGTATCTGGGAGGAAATGGCGCGGGAGTACCATAGAAGTTATGGAGAGAAATAAGATTACGACATAATAATGCAAAAGTTGTCGTCTGGAGAGGAAAACGTTTATGAAAAAGAATAATGAAGAGGGTCGTATAAAATACGTAGACAATTCTCGTAGAAAGACGGTTTGAAGGAAATGAAACTTAATAGAATCAAAAATAAAGAGTAATGTTTATCTGTTTCGGTCACTGTAAAATTTGGGAAAAAAATGTAATTCAAAATGTGTATGTTGTGCAGTCGGGCATAGCTGGATCAGAGTGTAATTGTGTTTTAAATGCAGTGACAATATTAGCATGAACTGAATTGTATTGAAGGATGTTCCTAGTACGGATGACTCTTGTAGAATAAAAATGTGTAAAAAGTAGTTTTAAAAAACAATAGTGGAACAATAATAGAATGGAAAGAAAACGGACAGAAGGTAAAGAAAATGAATAGAACATGGCGGATAAATAAAGACATTTAACGTAGAAAAAGTGGCAAATATAGATGGAAATATTAACGTGAGGAGGTAAAAGAAAAGTCCAACCAAAAGAAAATCTTGACTTGATTTTCTGGCCAATGAATCGAAAGGATGAAAAACCTTATCAATTCACACTTAATTTAACTTCTTTTCAACAACGTCTGTAGTTTGCATATTTATAGCCAGCATTTATTTCTGTGAGAGATTGCCAAGTGCTTTTGGGATATTTATTTCAGGATATAGAAACAGGCTGAAGAGAAGTCGTTCTAAGTAGCACCCTGTCACTACTCTAATGGTATTCTTATAGGGAAAAAATCATGAAGCTTTCAAAAATCTTTTAAATTCGGTAACCTTGGTCCAAACTCCTCCGCTAAGCACTCCGCACAAGAATTAGGATTGAGGAACCTCTCCCCAAGGCTACGGGGTTACAACCAAATCACGTTGGGTATACCAGTTCTCGTAAGATCACCGAAGTTAAGCAACGTCGAGCCTGGCCTGTACCTAGATGGGTGACCATTGGGGAATACCAAGTGCCATAAGCAGAACGAAGCTTCAAAAGGCCTAGCAAGCCGGGAGTGGGTCTTACTAACAATTACCCGTGTGTACCTACCCAGCGACACCCTCGATGTGTGGAGAACGATGTTACAAACAACCCATGCCCAGGTTTGTTGCATTAACTATTTTAAATACCGAATAGTCTGATTATATCGTTATTGTAATTCCCTACTGTAACCCAGTGAAACCTTATTACAGTTCTGTTTGCAATTATATCTTCATTCGAGTCAACACGTTCAGAGACACACGACGCATATGTGCATCTTGTGCGCATGAGCGTCAATTCTATGGTACTATGGAAGAGTTCCTATCTTGCGGCACTGAGTAGAGGACGTGCTCGTTCTGTTGTGCTATCCAAGACAGCAATGGACACGTTAACTTGTTCTGTGGTTAATTTGATTTTCACTAAATCTTGATGGACTTAATTGATTTAATTGGACTACTCAAATGGACTTTAAAACTGTGTAATTTTAATGGTGATGTTTCACACATCTTGAAAGATGAGTGGGTGCCTACCGTTGCATGATGATCAGCAAGTTAGTTTCACATCCTACGCAGGGGCGTAGTTGAGGAAGGGGCACGATTTAAAATTTCTTCAGTTTTTAAGCTGGTCCGGCTGGTCATTTTATGCCAATATATCGCCCGTGCAGTGTTTTTGGCTACGTTATCGAGTCCGATATATCGGCCTGGCAATGCTATAAGAGTTAAGTTCTTTTCCAAATGCATTGTATCAAAAGCATTATGTTCCTCTGGATGTTCTTGCTTATGTGCAATAATTTCTGATTATAAAAATAAAGGTTAAATTAATTGTATAATTAAGGAGTTTTATATTATTTTAAGTTTAACATAACGTACATTTCTATTTCAATACGTCATCAGAAGAGTCTACAACATAAAGCTGGGTAAAATGCCTCTCGTCACCGTATTTTCGTTTTTTTTCTTCGTATAAATATAGAAAAATGTTACATAAACACACACACACATCTGTCGGTTTCTCAGATAAAAAATGCTCTGCCCCCCACCCAGTAGCATTCTCTTCACCATTGAATAATTATGGAGTTTTAATTATTAAGCTTAACGTAACATAAAATTCTATTTCATCTACGTCACCAGAAGATTCCACTACATAGAGATGAGCAATTTGCACATACCTATTAAGTTGGACTCTTCTAATGACTTAGCAAAGTGTTACACACAAAAGATATATGGATACACATGGCGTTTTTGTATATGTGGATATTAATCTGGCACAAAATAGCGAAACTAATGAGAATCAAAGGCTTGCGACACTCGATTTCAAACCATCGCTCTACAACAGGCGCCCAGAATGTTTGGATATAGGCTTCTCATCAAGTTAGTAGAGGTATAAGATCGTCATTCAACACTCATTTTTCCTGACGAATAGACAAAAAGTAGGTATTTAGTGACACCAAATGAGACTAAGACTCACGATCAATGGCCTTCGAATTCCAGCAGAAAAATCAGTTTCTCAACAATTAATTTGTCCACCTTTCACGTTCTTAAAACTCACAAACAAAAAAACAAAAACAAAAACAGTCAACCAACATTATTTACAAATTTAAACACAAAAGTTCATTTCATGTCGTCTGCTTTTTTTTATCGAATGCTTCTCTTTCTATCCAACCGTATTTACAAAGATAAACCCCAAATCTTCTACCCATCTCTATTTTTACAAAGATACCCCTACACTCTTTTATCCACCCATATTTACAAAGATATCCGTACATATTCTATCCACCCATATTTACGATACCCCAACAATCTTGTCGTCAAGGTTGTCGTCTGTATTAGATACCCGAATAGAATCCAATGAAATGATATCATGTATTGAACTACCCCCTCTATGAGTCCATGTCTCTTTCTATTATGCTAACCCTTTTCTCATCTTAGAGAATTTCACAGCAGCATATCATCACTGATTTAGATTAGAGTTGTAGCCCTTATTTGGCAGCGGTAGTCATAGAGAAACATACTCAATAATTCCAAAGTTAAACATCCAGATTTACTGATAATTCTTTCTTTTCATACACAATCCGTTTTGTCGACGTTTTTCTGGGCTGTCATTTTTTCACATCATTTTCATTTCGAACATTCTGAATCTTCACTGAATTTCTTAGATGAAGCATTTTCATTATTATAAATCTTTAAATAGTCTCTTCTGCTGCTCTTCATCTCCATCAAAAGCGATCGGAGAGTTGCTTCAAAATCCTTGATCCAATAAATTCAGGCAACTTAAAACTATTACCTCTACTACTAGGTGTAAACAAACTGTACGGCGTTGAGAAAATCGGATAAGGAAGAATGTGGCTATATTAATGAATTTGGACTTCATCTGCTAATGGGTTTCTGTGGTCAAATCGGTAAGGCGTCGTCCATGTCAGACAGGCTCCCAAGGATAGAGGGCACGAGTTCAAATCTCGTTAGAAGCTACTTCTCTATTTTCTGATCGATGCTGCTTAAGGTTGTAGAATGTAAAAACAAGCCGCTCGTTATGGCAATGAGCAACACACATAAGATGAAAGACAAATATTAATAATAATCCTGGATTATCTCCCATTGCTTTCCTTCGCTTGTCATTAACATCAGCATCAACAATAATTCCAGCTTCACAACGGATAATGACGTTTTTAGTCTCAAAGAATATTCATATTCACTAAACTTCGTAGAGCACAAAGTCATAGTTTCAGCGAATATTGAGATTTACCAAGATTCGTAGAGCACAAAGTCATAATTTCAACACCCCTAAATTTAGCCTAGTCTGGCACAGGGCCACCGAAGTGTGGCTCACGGTATGGATTAAACTCACCACACTAGAAGACTGGACTGAAAAACGTACTTGCTAACCATTGTGTCACGGTAAGCACTTTATTTTTCAATAGTATCGTTATTTTAATGAGAATGTATTCATAGTCTTTGTGTATAAAAAAAAACAACTTTCTCTTCATCATTATACGTTAGTGTGAAATATCCAGCAGTGCTCTTTAATAGAACTAAAACCTCTCAAAGGAGGTGTTTCGATCCCGGGTAAAGATTTAAAATTGCATTTTCCTAGTGACTAGTTAGTTTATTTATAAAGTCCTTATATCTAAGAATATATTTCCGATAAGGAACAGTTTTACAGATTGTCGGGGTTCAAATATAATTTTCAATTAGGCGACTTGATTAGGAGCAGTCCTCAACTTCTGCTATTTTGTGTATATATATATATATATATATATATATATGTGTGTGTGTGTATGTATGTATAGAAAGTGTGTCATTTATTTTTTTCAACGTACAACTTTGTCTGTTCCCGCTGTCACTATGTCGAACGTGTTGCCACGGGCGACTGCCATCGACACACGCTGGAAGAGCCAGGTGGTCTCGCGCGGTTCGTGTATCAAACTTCTGTTATTTATTCATCCGTTGAGATTCCCTTTGGAATTCTTAGTTATTTGGTTACGTAAAATTATAAATAAACATTTCCCTTGATAACGTTCAACGCGAGAAATCAATGTGTTCGTTGCAAAATTCAGTTGGCTCAATATCACATTATTTCCAAACTCCTGAAAAGACCAGCATGATTGGTGAAATGCATAGTCTGAACCCCAGGTCTGGTTGACTTGCTCCTAGATTTATTTATAATAATTTTGAGTAAATCAATTCTTTGGATTTGTGAAAACGGACTAGTTTCCATGCCTCCTACAGTTCTCTTGAATCAGCCACCTACATTGGTCAGCCTAGAATTTGTAAAATCCATTTCCCCAGGAATGTGAATACGTACAAAAAGAGTTGGTCACATATTCAAAGAATAGCAATTAGTACAATTGTCTCAGAAATGGTTTGTGTTCATTAAACTAGGACATTAATTACTTTCACTCTGTGTAGAGTCGTATCACTGTTATATTAGTAAACATACGGCAATTTGTTTAAATTTGGTGGCTTTAAGTCTATTGTACTCCATTCTCAGTGAAAAGAAATTTAAACTTCAGAAAAATACGATACAAACCTGTGACCCATTGGCGCATTAATTCAAGATATATAGCTGCACTGCATCGTTTCGGCTATTTAGCAGTCGCGAACAGATAATCAGAATGAGAATTTTAGTATTATATAGATTAGCTGAAAAACCCCACCCGACGGGCGGTTTTCCATATAGTTCCTGCGGAAGGTCTAAATGGGGCCTTTGGCCCTAATAAGAGAGCAACACTGTTTTTTAGGGGTACCTTAATCTATACCTCTGGCTAAAATACACCATTTCGGCTACTTAGTGGTAACATATAGATAAACGGAATCAGAAGTTTAGTATTATATAAATAGATAGACGTATGGAAATCAGATCATTATCTGGGAGAGTGCGAAGTCAGACCCCACATTATTTTCTTTTTAATTTTCAAAACCTAATATGTGTAAAACATGCTCCGGAGTCCAATTAGTAACCACAGAAAATTTGGAGGCTATATGTCCAACTGTCCTTGACCTATGCTTGCACGGACGGGTGGACAGACATTTGTTGAATTAAAGTAATAGTAACCTTTTTTTTAGTTAAGCATGTACGCAGCCGGACACAAACTAAGGGACCAATTTAGCATTTTTACATTGTAAATTAAACCACCAACTAAAAACTTGGACTGAGGGATTTTTCAAAAACTAACTCACTGCTCCGAGGTCCCATTAGTAACCACAGAAAATTTGTTGGCCTTAGCTCTGTCTGTTCTTGAGTTTTGCGATCACGGACGGACAGACATATGGTGAATCAAGATTTCCCCCAAAAATAAAAGAAACAGAAAATGGTTGTGTGGAGTTTCCTACCTCAATAACTTGTCAGTTTTATTTAAGGTTTGCGAAGATCATCATCTGAAAGGCACTGGGGGTGGGGATTGGTGGTAGTAACCGAGATCTAGTCTAACACGTGCTTCGTTATTACTTCCAAGAAATCATCCAAGACATTTCTTTTGGGAATTTCAGGATTTTATTTCCAGAACCTAAAAATATGTAAATGAAAGGGTTTCAGGACAACTGCCCCCGGAACAATAGCCCCCATAGGACAACTTACCCTGGATAACTGCCCCCCAGATAAATGACTATTTACAATTCCCCCTGGACAATTTCCCCATGGGTGTAATCATTTACATGGCCAACTACTTCATTTCAACAAACTTTAACTTTGACTGCACAGTTGCAATGCTACTGTTAGGGGGGCAATTATCCGGTGGCAATTATCCAGGGAGCAGTTGTCCTGGAACCAAATTGAAGACAGAATATCAGAAAACAAGATTAGCATAAACCATTTCTGGTCCATCATTTCAAAATGCGCACTGAACGAATTATAACATGTTCGTAACCTTCTACATAGACACTTAAATACAAACACGTATTTTTTTTCATGCAAAAACTCAGATATATAAGAAAATATATCTGCCTTTACATACACTCATCAGTTTTGATTGACAAATGTTTAACTCAAAAATCTCTTTGATATAAAAATATATCTACATATATACTCATAAATATACGTATATATACGTATACAAATATACTTTATGACAATTGGGAAAAGATAATCATTTTCGAAAAAGTGTTTTTTTTAATATTTGGGGCGTTTTTCCCTCCCTTCTTTCTCATCCTCCCTTCTTCCTCTTCTCCTTTTCTTTCTCTCTGTGTAATTTGTCAATACATTCAATCTAAAAAACAAAATATAGTATAAACAGTGTGACCCATTATTATCAATTTTTGACTACTATTTACCTTTCATCTTAATTTGTATTTGTTTTTTCATCACAACTTAACCTAAGCCGTCACTCTACGGCAGTGAGTAAACAGCGCGGATCTGAAATAACGAATAAGCTCCCGGCGAGACTTGAACTCACGTCCCTCCTGTCACAGGGAAGCCTGGTTAAACGCACCAGCCTGTGGCAGGAGGGAACTGAGTTCCAGTCTCGCCGGGAGCTTATTCGTTATTTCAGATCCGCGTTGTTTACACACTGCCGTAGAGTGACGGCTTAGGTTAAGTGATGCAAAAAACAAATAAAAATTAAGATGAAGGTAAATAGTAATCAAAAATTGATAATAATGGGTTACAATACTTCATCTAATAAAATCTAATAAAAATAAATTTTAAAAAATAATACTGTGTGAGTTCAACGGACAACATTTGCCATTCGTTTTTTCTCATAAAAGAATTTCTGAAATCACCAAGTAGAATCTCTGGAAACAGTTTCTGTGTTTTCTATGTCGCTCTAGGCCAGTGTTTCTCAAACTTTATTGTATGACAGCACACTAAGAAATATATTTGACTTACGCGACACACCAACTCTTTACTCCATTAAAATGTGAATATACATTGGTGTTGCGAGAGACATGTTTTACTGTTTGATCCACCACCCTACTTCCACATAGCAGTAAACTTTGAAGTCGTAATAAAAGGAGTGTGTTGTAAGTTTGAGAACCACTGCTCTAGACCTTTAAAAAAAACTGTTGCTTTCGCTTTTTTTATTGCATATTCACGACTATTTTTATTGACTGCACAAATAGACTTTTAAATCTAAAATGGACCACACACTTACACGGTGAAGTGACAACATATTTGGGACCTTTTATTTTAAATGTAACTGGAACCACATTGCCTTTAATCCAGACAACACTATTTATCAATTGTTTATCAATATTTCAAAGTCTTATTTTTTAGTCAACACCACAAGGAAAGCGCTTGTGTAGATGTTTTGAAAGCTCCAAGAGAGACTTTGGCTTGGAGTGTTGGACAAGGTGCTATTATTGGAGTTTCTGTTAATATTGGTGTTTTAGTACATTTAATAACATTGGTGTTTTAGTAATAAATAATTACATACACGTTTCGTATATATTTCCCCTGTCCATTTCACAACAGGAACCACAATTTTAAAATGTTGATTTCTTTTTCGTTGCTTTTCGAAAACTAAATAAATGATTTTGTGCTCAAATTGGAGAGCAGTAGAGATTACGGAAGCACAGACAGGATATTCCGTTTTAATCACATGACTTTGATTATATAATATACGATTGGCAAGATTCTTCCCATTTGTAAAGAATTACAGTGGATCAGCAATCACCATAACTTTGAGATTCTTGAAGGAACTTGGATATAACCTATGAAAGATAACCTCGGTACGTTCTATACACTGGACATAATTGGAATGAGTTTAGCGTAGAGCAGTGGTTCTCAAACTTTATTGTATGACGGCACACCGAAAAATATATTTGACTTACTGTACCAACTGTAAAAACGAAATGAATTAGACAAAACATTTCAGTAGTCAATGAATGGAACTTTTACATCAGTATACTGATATACGTAATCATCAGTCCTTTTTCCTTTCATCTGTCGCTAAAAAGATTGGCAACTTTGTGGCGGAAGCGGGACAGACATAATACCCGTACTAGACATGTTCAAGGCTGGAAATACATGTTTGCTTATTTGAAAGATTTCATGCGGCATACTGTTGTGCCACGGCTCGCAGTTTGAGAACCACTGGCAAAGAGATAACATTCTGCAAGAGAACCTCAAAAAATGTCTAACTGTGACTTTCTTACAAAAAATATTTGTTAATGTACGCTTCAATTTCTTAGACATCACTTTAAATTAGACATGAACAAAGAGTTCAGGGTTTTATGTATCATGTTTCTTTTTTGAAAACCAAACTGAAGTGTTTCGCTTAAGCCGTGACGGATTATATACCACACGGGCCCCTGGGAGGGGGGCTTTAGTAATCCCCCCTCGACCTTGTACCTCCTACCCCACCTTTCGTTGACTAGAATAAAGTCACGTAAGTCACGTTAGATAACTTATATATTTGTACTATGTATAATGCAGTACATGTATAATATCATAAAGTTATATGAATCAATTACGGAATCTAAAATACGTGTACACTGAAACCCTTTTTTGTACACGGCGCCCCCTTCTCTCCCTGGACCCTAGGCTTAAGCCTACTCAGCCTAGTGGTTAATCCGACACTGATGTGACACCCACTCTTTCTTTTTCAGATATAACGTCGTATAAGATGTTAGCGTTTAAGCTTTGAATCTTTATTTACCAAAACACAACAATTATATCACTGAGACGCTGAGAGATGTTTTTTGTTTGTTCGTCTGTCTGTTTGACTATTTGCGATCTTATTATTTACAAACAGACAAACAAACTGGTTTTTACCTGAACAGAAGAATTTTATCATTAAAAAAAGAGACCAAACAAAACAAAACAAGAAAAAGTAACTTTGTTGTCTAATTTATTTTGTATTTTTTACATCTGGAGTATAAAGTTCGTTTCTTCTGAATTGTGGGCCCACTTTGTAGTGTGTTTTTGTCTGTAGATGCGAGTTGGTAGAGAATCTGGAGGAGGTGATGTTTATAAACCAGTGTCAAAAAGCTTGTAAAATCCCAAAAGAGACATTCTGGCTACACATAAACATACACAACTAGTATGAGAATAATAGTCCGAATATATCTATGAATAACCTTTTTAAATGTTTCTTTTGTGTGTGTGTGATGATGATGAATGAATGATGTTTCGTTGAAAACTTTGTAAACGGAATAGATCTCACTACAAAAGAGCCACAAATACAAACAAGTTGCCTCGTTGAATCTTTTTTCAAGTATATAATTTAATGGGAAAAATCATAGGATTTTCAACATTGTTCAATTCTATTGTCCATAGAACAGTGGTTCTCAAACTTTGTTGTATGACGGCACCCTAAGAAATATATTTGACTTACGTGTCACACCAACTCTTCAAGTCGACGTACTGTAAAAATTAAATGAATTAGACGAAAACATTTCAGTAGTCAATCAACGAAACGTTTATATCAGCATAACTGATATACGGACTCAACGCGTTTTTCCTTTCATCTATCCCTAAAAAGGTTGAGATCTCACAACATCTAATGATTAAACCACTAGATTAGTGTGATGGAAGTGGGACAGTCATAATACCCGTACAGGACACGTTCAAGGCTTAAAATACATGTTTGCGTATTTGGAAAGAAATACGAGGCAGACTTGGGAGTGGGTTGCAGCACACTATTGCGGCACCCAGCTTGAGAATAACTGATATAATTACATTGGAAAAATTATAAGATGTTCAACATTGTTCAATTGTACTGTCCACAGAAGGAATCAAACTCCGACTATGATGAGGACCAGCATCAACCCGGAAACCTGGGAGGAACGGGCGGCAGATCTCTAACGTCAAACCGGCTCAACTGCTGCAGGACTGTTTGAGCAGGAACGTTGCAGGGATGAAGAGGGCAAATGACAAAGACGAAAGATCCGTCAAGCCACAAAGAAAATAAATATTTGGAAACCCGAGGAAGTCAAGGCACTCCACCGTTTATGATCTTCGGCCAGTCTGGTGGTGCCGTCCCACCTTCTGTTGACCCCAGTCGGAGGTCCCTCTAAACTGTCTGTTGTCAGGTCATCTTACAGGTGTTGTCGTTGACGGCCTCGAGAAAGGCACAAACCCGCGCTTCAAGAAACGATGAAGATAAACCCTGTCCCCGAAACGAGGGAGAGACTTAAGCGGGACAAAAATGGCGTCAAATAATCGGTTATTATAATATGACTATTCACATAAACAATGAGACGAAAAGAAAACTAGAGGAACGAGTTAGAATATTTTAATATATGTTAAAATATTCAAATGCTTACGCAACTGTTTTGATGTTATGGTGGCATTGTCTTTCTTATTTTCTAAAATGGAGGAATTACACTTTTAACTCAAACAGTGTTACATCAACTGCATGATGAGTGAATATTTGACAACATAACTCTTAAATTCATGAACGGATCTCTCCAATGAATAACATAAAATATAGTTATTTTTGATCGGAAGTCATTTCCCTTGGAACTTACATTCTATTTACTTTGTATGAATGTAAGATTAAGGTTGTTAGACCGTTTGTGCTGACGGATTGGAATTCCAACGGGCTAAGATTAAAATACAATGGAAACTGAGCTTTTATTTAACCAAGAACGATCCTTAAAGCCTGATCGCAGAATAATCAAACAGGTACGGAACAAAAGGGATCCTAACATTTAACCTTTCAAGACACCTGGGACATATATATCCCGAGATTTCTATGACTGTTGGGATATATATGTCACGAAGATCGTAACATTCAATTATCAAAGTTGGACTTTAGACATTGTTGTCGAACTCCATTCCAAGTCGGAGGCTGGAATTGACTTTGTTTTTCCACCGTAACAACAAGAATAAGAACAATCCTCACCTAATTTAGGGGGAGCAACTCTTCACCAATTGCCTTTCCAATATTAAAGTATTGGAAATGCAAGCAATGAAAAGTTGCCTCCCCTAATTCTTTGTGTTCAACAAACACGGTTTCTCTTCTTGGAAGTATAAGTGGTGTTTGGCCCTGCAGCAGCCAGGCTTGTTTATTTAATAGCTTTGATTAAAAGGGTCAAGATTAAAGGGAAATCTGGAAAATGTGAATTTGTTTTGTCTTTTCCATAAATTTGGAAAAGTGCCACCTTTTGTGGAAAGATATTGTATTGTAGGGAAAACAAGGGTTCGGCACTGTGAAAGTCTTTTGAGATCTAATTTTGCATAGGGCAAAGTCTGTATGGTGTAAATAGTAAATATACAGTTATGTTTGTGTCTTTAGAATAAATACTGAAAAATAACGCACGTCAATAATTGAAATGGATACTGAAACTAGGATGAATTTATTCGTTATTTATTATCTATTTAAAAGAAGAAAAAAATTATTTAAAACATTCCATTTAAATATATATGAAGAGGCGAAAGTATTTAATGTAATCACATATTTAGTATAGCTTCTTTGAAATAGTCAAAATCATTATAGTGATTTGGGGAAAATTATTAAGATGTTTATTTTTGAAGATAGTAATATCTAAGGATTTGAAGTTAATAAAATATATATTCTATACTAAATTATTAATCATTATCTAGACTTGGCTTCGCTAATGAAGATTTAGGAGGGTTTTACACGTATGTTGCAGGCCCTCAAGTGACCAACGAGGCCTATGTGAGAGAGGCATGCCTTTTCACAACGGTTGCTGGAGAAGGTCAGGTGGCCGAAGTGAGCTACCTTTTTTCTACTGCTCTTGTTCTGTAGTTTGCTTCAGCAAGGGGGTTGCTTAGTAGACTTTGTGCTGCCATGTGCCCCTGTCAGCAGCCTCGACTGTCCACTGACGGAGGTTGATTTAACAGGAGACACGGGCCTTTTAGTAAGGAGTCCTTGTATCTCTTCTGTGGGGCTCTACTTCTCCGCTGGTCATAAACTAGTTCTCCGAATAGGAGGGTCTTTGGTAGCCGATAGTCCTCCATCCTCACTATATGGCCTGCCCACTGCAGGTGGACCTTTTGATTGTTTTAATTTTGTAGATCTGCTATATATTGGTCGTTATACGGAGTGTCCATAAAATCCCTACCTATTTTTGTTTAGAAATAACATCTAAACTAGACAGGAACTTTATGTACACTCTGTACTATGCTATTGATATCACTGGTTTGGGAAGTAAACATTTGTCTCCTAACACCACCGACTCTACCTCTCTACAACTCGCATCTCAACAATAAAAGATGCTTTATTGTAATTACAAATAAGTTGCTTGTATTCAGCCAGGGACATTATTTTGACCCCAGGCATCTTTGTCACAGTAGAGGAATCAAATTCATTCAACCACTTAAGCTAGCAGTCTTTCCCCGAATATTGCATTCTGGGAAGGACGGCATCACAGTGTTTTGGTCGTTTGATGTTTGTCTTTGTATCTATGTGCGTACTTAAGTCTTCTTTTTCTTTTGCTTTTTATTGTTTATTATGGCAGTTATGGGGCGGATCCAGGAATTAGCGCAGGGGGGTCAAACATGGAAAAAGTCTTTTGAGCAAGGGGTCCAATTTGAAAATAATTTTTTAGCAGGATGTGGGAATGAAAAAACTATTTTTACATATTAATACGTGAAAAAGAATACAAATTTCAAACAGCAAAAAACAAGAAAGTAATATGCGATCTATCATTTTTCATTTACATTCGAGTCGTAACTTTTTAGCACAAGAATTGTAAAAAAAGTTTTTAAAATAACTTATCCCAGAACCAATAAATAAATAAAATTATAAAGAATAAGACGGAAAATATCAAACTTACATTTGATAAAAATAAAGAAATATTTCTTTTGTTTTTAAGGTTAATCTGGGATTATTTTGGGTTTTTTTAATTATAAAATTCCTTTATCGAGATATTTTTCGTTAATCTAATAGTGCATTTCCCACGCAGAGTGCTGGGGGGGGGCGTCCGGACCCCCTGGACCTTCCCTGGATCCGAACCTACGAATGTTTAATTACTTCAAAGAAAAAAACATCCACGTCATGTCGATAATATCTGAACATTTTATATAAATATTTTTCGAAACTGCACACATATATACATACGCTCAAATACACACTGATGTAAATACATTTTACTTACATGTTTATACATATATTGGCATACATTAGGTGTGTGGAAAAAAGATTGAATACTCAGTTGAAAGTTGGTTTTCCACTGGGAACCTTTGCAGACACCCAATATATATAAATATATGAGTGGTCGCACATGATAAGTGACCAACGAACCATTTTTTAAAGTTGATATTTTCGTTATTTTTAGAGCTACAATGCTCATTTTGTTTTATTTTGAATCTTGAACACTCTGCGCTTTGATTCATAGTGTTCAAGCTTCAAAATAAAACAAAAACTGAGCATTGTAG
>VCCN01004362.1:890307-901953 GCA_006491835.1 Architeuthis dux
TCATCCTGAACCTCTTCTATTTCGTCACATCCGCAACCTCTTCTATTTCGTCTCATCCTGAACCTCTTCTATTTCGTCACATCCGCAACCTCTTTGTATGATTCTAGAAAAATATCCCTCAGTGGAAAGAAATATTCTATGGGAAATATCCCTCTGGAAAAAGACCCCAAGGAAAATCTCCCCCAACTTAAATGAAATACGGTATGTTTGCTCACACCACTCACAAACAACTAAACCATCTGCAGAACAAGCAGTTATTAAATACGAATGGCATCCTTTCAAATGATGTAGCTACACTTTTGTAAAAGAAAAAACATGTTAAATAATGGCAGACATTTTGTTTTCATTACTTTTTTAACTTAAAAAAAAGTGATAAAAAGTCATAAACACTGTTCTGCATCCTTGAGGGGATTTTTTTCCAGGGGGATATTTTACTTGGGGATTTTTTTTCCAGGGGGGGGGTGCTATTTTCCTGCCCCCTCTTTGTACAGACCTTTACCACAAACAGTAAGGAGACTTGTTCTTCTTCCACTTGAACCTTATTTCCAATTCACAAACACTGAATTATCTCCCTTTCTTCTTGTCACTCTCTGCTGGCAACTCGAGTTGTGTGAGTAAGAAAGCATTTTTCTTTTCCTGCGACGACACAAGGCCCGTCTCGTTGACATAATTCAATGAGACACACATCTGTCCGTTCACTCTTTTATTTTTTAATTAACAACAATTACTGCTGCTATTTTAAGTACTAAATACAGGCATGCCCCGTTATAACGCGGGTGTTGGTGTCCAAGAAATATATGACCGCGTTATAACCGAGCCGCTATCGATTTAGCTATTTTGGATCTAGATTAATATTTGGGGGCCCACCATCCACCGCGTTATAACGGGGAGGGCTGTATTGACAATAATGAATTCCCTAAGAGGTAAGAGCGAAACATGTATGGCAGGTTGTGATTTTAAAGGCACTGCCTGTCAATTCCTTGCTTTATTGAGTCCATCTGTATAGAAACGTTGGGTCAGAGGTATTTCTTTCTCTTCCTTCTGTGTAATTAAATGCTAGAATATCGCTCGTCATGTGACGGTGTTTTAATATTGGGAATATACTTATACATTTTGAATAATATCAAGTTCTGTCTGTTTTGGTCATCCATATTCAGCTTACGCTAAGATTTATTAATCTTGGAGGGGTCAGTTTATTACTTAATGAAAATAGAAAACTGATCCCCCACTTCATGAACAGTGTTTATAAAAACAGTCTAAAACCTGATTTAAGTACGCAATTATTTTTTTGTTTTTACGCCATTTTAGTCAAGCATATTTTGGTGTTATGTGTACAAAATATTAAAGGTTTAGCTGTTCAGCACTCTTAGCTATGAACCAAGATTATGCGTGACCAATTCAGCGTTACAAAGCAACAGACACTGGCGTTTATGTGTAGAGAGGAATCTGCAGTGAAATCAAAAAATGACGGAAATATTTAAATATTCTGCAATTCCTTCTTCAGCTTTCCACTATTTAAAAAATGTTGCTCTTGCTGGACAGATCTCGATTTCAAAATCTCATAAAACTTTACTTTTTTCCATTTTCTAGGACAGCTTCTGGTTTGTGCATATAACATTGGTCTGCATAGCCAAATCCCACTCGTTTGCACAATTTACAGTGGATCACCGTTCCTACCCAGTCATGTCTATTTTTGTACTCTTTCTAAAATAATTTGCTACATTCGCTTATTATATATTATTGATGGTTTCATCGCTGTTTCCGCACAGGCCACATTTACTATTCTGCTGTGTGCTCTCTATCTTGGCCTTTCTATAGTTTATCTAATAAACTTGTTCCGAACTTATATTAATAGGCATTCATTTTATTGCTCATATTAATAGGCATTCATTTTATTGCTTATATTAATAGGCATTCATTTTATTGCTCATATTGATAGGCATTCATTTTGTTGCTCATATTGGTGGGCGTTCATTTTATTGCTCATATTGATAGGCATTCATTTTATTGCTCATATTGATAGGAATTCATTTTATTGCTTATATCAATAGGCATTCATTTTATTGCTCATACTGATAGGCATTCATTTTATTGCCTTCGCAGTTATTACCGTGTTCTTTGATATACCTTTAAGGTTTCTATTGCAAGGCTAAAATACAATTAATATTTCTATTTATTATTGTCATTATTATTATCATCATTATTGCCATTATCATTAACATTATTATCATCATTATTATCTCGCTAGTCTTAAGATTGTTTAACAAAAACTATTTTCAAAATTCTAAAATGTTCCATAATAATTAGACATTGCTACAAATACTTTTCAATGGTATCGTTAGCTTTTCATCAAATTTGATACAATATAAAATAGGTTTATTATTATTGGATGAAGTATTGTAACACGATATCTTTTATTGATTTGGGACTCGTTTTTACCTTCATCTTAGTTCTTAGTTGTTTTTATCACAACTTCAAACTCGGGCCGTCCGACCGCGCTGTTCATTATTTATTGTAGGATTGACGGCCCGTGTTATACGTCGTGATAAAAAGAAAACTACAAATTAAGGTGGATGTAAAAACTAGTCAAAATTAATCAAAATAAAATAAATGTTTTAAAATCTGCATTCTGGGCCATATTTTGCCATTCAAATTCTAAATATAGAATGGAAGTTCTTTTTCCTCGCGTTATATTCCTCGCGTTATGTAAAGTTTCCAGTTTAAACAACGGACACTCGCTTTTTCATCCATGAATACTTTATCTACTTTACCTATGTATTACTATTTTTTGTATGTATACCAGATAGGAGAATGAAATGCCCAATACTAAGCTGGTACTAATGACGTTATGCGTCTTCTTGATCTACTGATAGATTTTATCTTCAGGATATTGGTCATTTTCTGCCCCGGCCCGTCTTTGAATTCCATCAGAAGCTGAGCTGGTTTGATGGAGACATTGCTATTCTGTGCAATGTTTACAATAACAGTCCCGAATGAATGGCTCTTGAAGATCTCGAGGCTTAAGAGTGAATCTCACTTCCGATTCCGATTCCTCTTCACCTCTGGAAAAAGATACGAATGAATTGGATAAAGAACTAAATCAACTGATTGAGCGCTATTTACCTTCTTTGTCTGTATCTTTGTCTCAGATGTCCGGTCTCAGATGTCCGGTCTCGGATGTCCCGTCTCAGATGGCTGGTCTCGGATGTCCGGTCTCGGATATCCGCTCTCAGATGTCTGGTCTCAGATGTCCCCAGACGCCAAAGAGTGCAGCAAACGACTTTCCAGACCAATCAGATACAGCGCTGAAAGTTTTAGCAAATAAACATGATTTCCGGAAAGTGTAGGTCGTTTGCGGTCAACAAAAACTGGTCCTTAGGTAGATGGAACCACTTTCAAAATGTCTATAGACATATACAGGGTGACCAACAAATTTCGATGTTTTAAAAATGTTTCATTAAGAAATGAAACAAACGTGTTAATATTTTCTCGAATCAACGAACCAACATTCAAAGATATTTTCTATAGTTTTGAGAACATTCAAATAGTTCTTCGGATTATTGATCTTCTTCTTGTTGTTTGTGTTGTTAATACGACGTTTCGGCCGATCCATTCTTCGGCCTTCTTCAAGTGTAATATCCGAAATGTGATGGAGTAAACAGATTTTTTTAATTTCAAAGGAGGTAACCCTTATAACGTAAAACTTCTGTTTACCCCCATCACATTCGGATATTACACCGGAGAAAGGCCGAAGAATGGATCGGCCGAAACGTCGTGTTAACAACACAAACAACAAGGAGTCCAATCGTCTGAAGAACTATTTGAACATTCAAAGAGTTGTTCGGACTTCTTCATGTGTAATATATAATATCCGTAAGGGAAGAGCGTCTCTTTTTCTTGTTTCTGGTAGTGTAGACAAGAATCAGTTCAATAGTCCGGGAAAACTCTTTGAATGCTAATGACCCTTCTCAAAATTGAATGTTAATGAGCCTTCTCAAAATTCTTTGAATGTTAATGACCCTTCTCAAAATTGAATGTTAATGACCCTTCTCAAAATTGAATGTTAATGACCCTTCTCAAAATTCTAGACAATTCTAAACAACAGTCAATTTAATTATGTAACAAATGAATAAAGCATAAAGTTTTACGCTATAAAAACTCAGACAGAAACATTCAATTACAGACAGACTTGATATGTATTTCACCTGGTAGGACGTTAGTCGTCATTGATTCAAATAAGATTGATGAATAGTTATTGGGTATTAAGGTAAATGTTCCACACCTCACACTGGGTGTGATCAGTGCTTATACGATATTAAAAGGTATCCACACACACACACACATAATATATATATATATGTGTGTGTGTGTGTATATATATATATATACAATGATGACATGTACACACATATATGTACATATATACACATGTTTCCATGTTCTTGATAATGTCATACGAGGCGTCGTCGCCTTGCCGTGAGACAGTGGTTGGCGAGCTAGTCTCACAGATCATTACTACTGTTGTGAGTTAGACTCTCACTGGGGGTTTTGTGTCGTACGAAACAAGGCTTAGTAAATATCAGATGCGGCATATATCCGCCATGTCTTTCCTTTCAACCCTGACACCCTCGAAATAGAGAGAGGACACGCTCTCTTTCTCTCTTTGCTGCCCTCCTACTATATTCTCTTCATCTTGACCTCCGACCTTTGACCCAATGTCATAGCCTTTGGATTGGACTCGATGCTTTTAAAACACATAATTACTTTGTTTGTGCTTTAACAGAAATACATTGATACCATTAATACCATTTGACTGATTGTTTCAGTCATTGGAAGTATTTACCTTTAATTTCGTACCTACTATATGTATAATTGGTCGGGCAGATACAAGGTACAGTTAAATTTTAATTTAAAATAATTTTAATTTAACATAAGTGCATCTGTAAAAACACCTACTATATATATTAGTGTGGGCGTTAATGAGTTAATTTCTTACAAGCTTTACTTACTGTTATAGAAATTTATATTAAAGTCGGACTGAGTCTATTCTGATATTTGGGGGGGGGACACAATTGGTTTTACGTTTTTGTTTTCTTCTACATATTCTACCATTTGTAATATTGTTTGCAGATTTCAAATTTTGTCTTTTTCCTTTCTTTCTCTTTCTTTACTTTTTCCTTTCTCTCTTTTCCACTTTCCTTTTCTTTTCTCTTTTCCTCTTTTCTTTTCTCTTTTCCCTCTTTTCTCTTTCCTTGATTTTCTCTTTCTTTTCTCTTTTCCTCTTTTCTTTTCTCTTTTCTTTCTTTTCTCTTTCCTTTTCTCTTTCCTTTTCTCTTTCTTTTCTCTTTTCCCATTTTCATCTCTCGCTTTCATTCAACTTACTACATCCGTCTTTTTTTTTCAACCTTTCCAAAATTTATTCATTCACTCACTCACTCATGGCTTGACTCCACGAACGAAGATTCAGGAGGGTTTTCCGTGTCCATTTTAGGCGTTCAGGTGACCCGGGAAGCAGGGGCGAGAAATGGCTCTCAGGTTTGCGCTAATGGAGTTTTAAGATGAAGTGCGGGACCGAATCCACCCTTTAAACCAAGGGTTTACATGCCAAGGTGGCATGGTGGGTGTAAGGTCACGAGGTCGTAGGTTTTCTGATAGTTTTCTTCTTCTAAGCAAATGCCCGAGCCAGCTGTAGAGGTCTGCCACCCCTTCAAAGGAGTATTCCGACAGTATGGCTGACCCGAGTAGATTGAAACTCAGATTTCGACTCTCCGCAAGGTTTGAACTTTGATAGTCACAATGATTATTAACATCACCACCACCGCCACCATTACTACTACTACTACTACTACTACTACTACTACTACTACTACCAGTACCAAGTTGTATCTTACCATCTTTCTAAAGCCTGCTTTTTTCTCCTTATCCTTCTTCCATATTTTCTCCTCCTTTTTTTGCCCCCACCCCGCATTCTACTCTAGATTGTTTTTCTTTCTCGCTACCTTTCTCCTTTTCCTCTACTCCTCCTTCTCCTCTCAATAACAACAACAACACTACTACTATTACCACTACTACTCCCACTTCTCTCCTTTACAATCCTCAGCATCGTCATCATTGTTGTTTAGCTTCTTTCTTCCTCTACCCCTCCTCTACGTTTTTTTTATTTATTTACTAGAGATGGACCCGTGGAAATTCCACGGGTGTTGACAACTAGGATTGTCCATTATCTCATGCCTCTGTTTTTATTCCTCTCTTTCTTTTCTTTTACGTTTGCTTCTCTTCGTCCAATCACTTTTATTCTAGACTATTTATTTCAGAGCTTTCCCAACTGTGTGTCGCGGCACTTTAGGGCGTCGCCGATAATATCTAGGTGTGTCGCAAAAAGTATACTTTTGTATATCTTTTAAAATATACTTTTTCTGAATCAGTAAAACTGCTAGGACGATATATATTTGGCTTGGCTAACAAAACTTAAGTAGGTACACATACAATAGTGGGGTCCAAATATTTAAGACGAAAAAGTTATTCCTCTTGAATACACGGACATAGACGAAAATAATTCCTTATTTAAAAATTGTTTTCGATCGCGCAAGACGAGGTTAGAAAACAACAAAAAGAGAAAGATAAGTGCGTATCAGGTAAAAAGAACGTCATATAACTCATCGCCGTGTATTCAAGGGGAATAACTTTTTTGTCTTAAATCTTTTGGACCCCACTATTGTATGTGTACCCTTAAGTGATATGTCGCAAAAACTGTTATTTTTAAAAAGTGTGTCGCCAATTCAAAAAGTTAGGAAAGCTCTTATTTACTTAGTTCTTCGCGGTGGTATTTCTTCAGACAACAAGGGCGTCTCCTCGTGAGGTAATGGTTAACAAGCTGTTCTCGTAGATAATTACTACTGAGTAGTGAGTTCGATCCTCATTGGGTGCCCCACACTTGCGACCTTGAGCCAAAACTAAGCTGAGCCTAGTAAAAAGGGGCGCCCTGTCGTGGTGTAATGATTTACAAGCTAGTCTTGCAGTTCCTTAGTATTGAGTTCGATCCTCACTGGGTGTCCCATAGATTTGTCCATGTGCCAAAACTAACCTATACTTAGTAAATAACATCTTAAAACTCTTCGTTGTGGTGTAATGATTTGCTAGCTGGACTTGCTGATCATTACAACTGCTGTTTGCAGTCTCTCTCTCTCAGACAATCTTAACAGATACAAGATTAAGCTAATGTGTATACAGTTTCTGATTTGGGGCAGAGAAAGTCACTTCTTTTCATATTGTTCTGATGACGATACAAATAAACATCGAAATATTAACTAAATCACCCATGTCTCTTGTTTGTTAATAAACCTTTGATTACTTAAAATATGTTTTGCAGAGTTACCCTCATCATATATATAACTGTATTGTCCTTAGTCCTCTTTTAAACGAATAAAACATTATCTACCAAACTCTGATATCTTCTCTAGAAAAATTCATTTATTTCCAATGGTTCCATGTATATGCATGTTAGCTTGGGGACCTCGCCCTCTCGTTCTTCTTTTTTTCCTAAAAGAAACTTGACCCCTTAAACCTTTTTCCTAGAGCCACCCCTATATTGAGACATTCTAAGAAAAATAGGACACATCAATTTTAGAAAATAGAAATGGGAAACAAATGATTTCTCCAAAATAAAAGTCTTTAATGAAAACTAGACCCGTCGAGTCATCCTTTGAGAGAGAAGTAGTGCAATCTCATTGTATTTCCAGGCCCGATTGCACACAGATTTTCACCCATTTTTCCAGATTACAAATTGTGCTCTCTCCATTCTTTTCTCTTTCTTTTCTTTTCTCGTTCTTTACATAGGGGTGACTACTCTATAATTAGCATGTAATGGTCATTTCCTTTGTCTCCCTAGAGTGTTGAGCGCGAATGCAGACCCCACACTATTGTTATTAAGTTGTAAATCACCCGGGTTTTTAACGCATTCTTTGAGCGCATTTTAGGGGTACTTTAATTCAAGATACAATGCACGGTTTAATTCAAGTCACAATGCACGGTTTCGGCTAATTAGAAGTCACAAACAGAATGTGAATTTTAGTATTACATAGAAGAATTGCTTGTTGTTCTGTGCTTACTTTAGTAATCTAAAACAATGACAATTTATTCGCAAAATAAAACAATTTTGTGTTGTTGAAAATTAATTCATTCCAAGGAAGAACTTTAAAACCAAATGATCCTGAAACCTCAAAACATTTTGATCCAAAAATTAAATAAAAAAAACAGCCAATCAGATTGACTGTATTACACAATTGCCGAATGGTGATGAGATCGATCAACCAGTCAAAATACAGAGTGTCCATAATGTCCCCTATCTATTTTTGTTCAAAAAAGTGTAACAAAGTAGATAGAGACTTGACTCTTAGATTCAGGAACCTCTTGAAACCGCTGTGGAACTCATCAATGAATAGCCTTTTGAAAAACTCTTTTGTGAATTGAATTAAAGAAAATAGAAAAATATTACCAAAAAGTGCAAGGGAAGTAACTTTAATCATAAGTGACTTCCCTTGATTTAAGTTTTAAATTCACTAAACTGAATTTAAGAGTTTATGGACACCCTGTATACACTGATTGATTGATTGATTCGATAGTGGGACTGGTGCAGAGGTCCCATTGGTAAATCCTGAAAACCCTGTAAGTCCTGGAAAGACCAGTAATAGTCCTTCCTAACTGCTGAATCATTTACAGGGTTTTTAATTATTTTTCTCCTTTTTCTTTTCCAGTGGTAGCTTAGATTACTATCGGTGTGTTCTGTAACATATTTATCAATTCCATTTTAACAGTGCAAAAAAATATTATTAACAAAAAAATTACAATACAAAAAAAATCCCCCCAAAAAGATTTAAGCGCCATATAGGTATAACATTATTAAATATATACATATGTGTGTGCGTATATAATAGTTTTTGTATGTTTTTGACACAAAGTATGAAAAATACCTCAATGAGAATTTGCTGTCCAATATATATATATATATATATATATATATCGATTTCAGTGTTGATGGTTAGTGTTTTGAAATAGGAGTTGTGCTAATTCTCTTTTTTATATTCATATTAACTTCGAATTTCAATTATTGTTGTTTTCACTGTTGTTCACCCCGGAGAGAAAGTGACTTAGTTATTCTCGTACAATTTATTGGAGCTTATATAATTACTTACGCTTCATGAGACGACAATAATTTGAAACGATATATACAAAAAACAATTATCACCGAGAAAACTGTTTTTTTTAATCAACGGTCAAAGTTTTAAAAAATAAAACGATTCAAATAATCATGAGTTGAAATTTAGAATAAATACATTTAAAACTATTTTGAGAGTATCAGCTCGATAGTGTAGTATCTGTTCCTCTGTCGGATGGAACGTGGCATAAAGAAGGTGATCCTAGTCCCTTGGGTTTCCTACCCCAGGGCAGCACCTCCCCAGCGCACTATAAGGAGAGGCTCGGAAGGTATTCTGACTCCTTCGTGACATTTGTCGCGAGGACTGGCAAAATGTTTGTCCTTTCCCATCCGTACGCGCGTGACCCCCCCCCCCCACGTTACACCAACCTTTTGTCACATTCTGCCCTCGTCGGGAGACGGTTAAATATTAGCTGCTTAAGAGTTGAATCAAAATAATAGGGGTGTTTTCTATCCTCCTGTAAGCCCCAGATGCCCCCAGCTGTGAGCAACACACACACACATGCACATGCGTACACACATTTACATGCACGTACGTGTATTTACAATTAATACGTAGTAGGAACCCTCTGCTGTTAGGACATCACACAGTGGCCTCACTGCAACGACGAGCTATCGTTGAGTTTAGTATCCTAAACACGATATTCCAAATGTTGTTCATTTCGCATTATGGAAGCACATACTGGATATTTAATTTGAGTAACTTAACTCTATTCCTATAAATCATTTTCGAAGATCAAAAACACTTTTATTAAACTTGATAATTTCGAAGAAAGTATGTATTTTCAAAATGTGAATATCGATAAAAGAATATCGATCTTGTTATAACTCACGCATCATGAAATCAGCTTACTTTACTTATTGTTTAATTCTGTCAGATATTTTTTCTTATCGAACCGGAAAAACTTATTTGAAAGTGTATTTTTCGCCATAGGCTACTAACGTATTTATGGCATATAAATGTTTAAACACGACGATTTAACTAAAAAATCAATACGAATTACGTACAATCAAAATAAATATCCTGTATGTGCTTCCTTAATGCGAAATGGTCAACATTTGAGGAATCGTTGTGTTTAGGTTACCAAACTCAACGATAGACCAACGACGTCTTGCTTACTGAAAGACAGATTACGATTGCCCAATAGAACTTCTTACTCAGTGCTAAAATGTTTAATCTGTTAACTGTTTTTTATAGAATACTACGTTCTGTCCAATAATAGTTGTTACATTTGCAATTACTATATATATATATTAAATATTACAACTGTTATGGGACAGATGTAGTAACATTCATCTCTGAAGAAATGACATAGACAAAGTTTCAGACTCCTTCTCTTTTATACTGAATCTAGATATTGACCCGGCCTTCGGACTGGGATGCTAGTGTAGTATCTGTTCTGTCATGTTCTCGTCTTCGGGCGGGTTGCAGCATGAACATGTCGAGCTTAGTACTGGGGATTCCAACTCCGGGGCAGCACCACCCCATTGCACTATAAGGGGAGGGTTGGAAGGACATTCCCGACGCCTTCGTGACACTGCTCGCAAGAACTGGTAAATATTTGTCCTTGCCCAGACGTACGTGTGTGGGTCCCCACGCTGAACAGACCTTGTGTCACATTTAGCCCTCATGGGGAAGTGGTCAAATAACTACTGGACCCAGATTCTAGCTCGTAATGCTTTTTAAAGGAATAAGTAGTAGAAATGATTTAATACTTCTTTCAGGTGTAATCGCTATTTTTAATTTAGGAGAATAAGTCATCTTAAAATCCTTAGGTTACAATTGAAGATACTTGTATATCAGCCGAATATATTATAATTGTATATCATCCGAATATATACAGATCTTTAAATGGAAAGTAACCAGATAAACATTCCACTGTCCGATAAGATCTCTAAAAACATTTTGAAAGCAGAATTAATAGATAAAAAAAGACATCTCCATTCATTTCTTTGGTTGTTTAGAACATAAACATGACGTTCTTTCGAAAATGAATGACAGATGTGACAAAATATACCTTTTTGAAGATAATAAAATAAGAATTTCAGAATCAATTTTACATGTTCCGTACAGTGTGCTTTGTTATGCGTTTGTACGGATTCATAGAAGAATTCTTTGATTTAATGATTCAGAAATTACCTTAAATAAAACAACAATAGTTTCGAAACGAAAACCAGACAAGAAATGATCGGCTGCTCAATTCACGAAAAGTGGACGAAACATCAATGGCTACTCTCCAACAAATGATCGGTCCAAAAAACATCATGAAGAAGAGATGGATCAATTCTATGACCAGTTGAAGAATATACTGCAACAACAAGGCAATAATGATTTAACCATCATATGAGGCTAGATATGAATGCTGTAATTGGGAAGAAGAAACAGAAAAGCAAGAAAAGCCGGAGAATGTTGAAAAGACTGGCCAACAAGA
>VCCN01004362.1:911345-925306 GCA_006491835.1 Architeuthis dux
AGTCATTGTCGTGCCAGCTTAGTACAAAAGTAAAAAAAAAATGTTATCTTCTTTAGCGGTGATCAGTCAATCAGTCCTTATGATGCGATCCATTTTTGACGGTTAAGTAGTTTGCCGTCTTTTTTTAATTATTTATATTTCTGTTACAAGTTGTAATCTATTTTGAGCCCATCAGCAGCAGCAGCAACAGCAGCAGCAACAGCAGCAGCCTTTCAGCGTCCCCGTTCGAAATAGACCTTCTGTTGCGTAACGGTCATTACTATTGCGTAACCTGCAGCCACACCATTCAGTGGATGCACATTGCACAGGAAAAGGACAGACAAACGCCGTGTTTAAAAAGGAGTCCAAAATACTTTTATTCCGCCGTAAGTTCTAGTCACGTGAAACAGACAACTACAGACGTGTCAATTTTCAAAACATATACGAGCAAAACACACGGCTGATTTGTTTGCGGAATAAGGGAAAGAAAGGGACTGAAGAACTTAGGGCATCTGTTGGTCACGGGTACTTAACCTCACACACACGTCGAGGCCACGCGCGTCTACACGCTTCTCTCTCACTGACAATCAAATTGGTCCCTTATTTTAAGCTTGCGGGTTGACTTTGGTCCCACCCCTTGCTGATATCTCCATCTATATACCGCCCATTCCAGGTCTGCAATTAATAACACAGAAATCCTTATCACCTTTCATCCCAGAGCTTATCTATCACACAGCATGAACTGATTCTTAATCATTTTTTCGTCGTACATTTTTGCTGCCAATTTCCGTAATGTGGTTTCCACGCGGCATTGGGCCGCTGTCTTAAAACCCTTATTCGAAATTACTGACGCCCATCGGTGACCTTTGACACTTAAAATAGTCTGATGAAAATATGTCCTTCTTCCGGCCGTGAGAAGATTTTTACAAGGCCATCCATTTTAAAATGGCTTATTGGAAATTATACGTATTTAAATGACCAACCCAATTACTACTTAATTATAAGGTTCGCGTAATGATTATTATGCAACACTTCCCCAAAGTTTTCCAGATCTCTCTATCATGGGCGTCGCGGAGCCAATACTTGTCTAGTTGGTCGCGCCATCCTATTTTTTGCAGGCGACAGCGGTTGTTTGACATTGTTGCTCAATCCGTGGAAAAGTGAGGGATGTCGCTACTTACTAAGCTAAACTTAGTTTGGCACACGGTCACAAAGATGGAGCACCTAATGGTTATTGAATTCACTTTGCAAGATTAACTTACCTAACATTGCTCTACGGCAAGCGCTCTTTAAAAAATGCTCAGGTTATGTTAGTCTGCCACAGAAAAACAACGGTGTGGATCAAACTCGCAACAACATTCTTCAGAACTAGCTTGATAACCATCTATCTATGATAATACTTTTATAACGAATTAGAGAGAAATATAGTGGGGTCGCTTTGCCGATTGTGCATTTTGTGATAAAAGCATATAATTTGGTATACATATAGCCAAAGGCATTCAAAAAGAATTTGGATATTGAGCCATCATGAATTTTCAATATGTCGCCCATCGCAGCAATTTTAAAATGGCCGCCAGCGACATCCGTTTTAAAGATCAGTGATGGATATTGTGGTCATAATTAGTTGGGTATTTTACCATACACAGTTCTTGATAATTGCCATTTCGATAATAAATGCTAGTCATCGGAAATTCAAGATGGCGGCCATGACTGGTATGGAAATTGTAATTGCAATAACGTTGCGTAGACTAGTGTGATATGGATGACTTCGCTGTCAAATCATACAATTTTTATTATACAGACATTGAATTTGGAATTGCCCAGAAGTTTCCTATTATCTAAGAATTCAAGACGCGAAATAAGTGATACCAATAACTGCCCAAAGCTAAGGTCTATCGCGGGAAAGTTTATTAAGCAATCCTATTCAAAGTAAAGGCACTTTTACCGCCTAACACAACCCCTCTTACATTTGCAGGAGACAAGTCCATAGCTGGAGTGGCCTGTACCTGGTAGGCATGCCCGGAAGGGTTCATAGTACCCCTCAGGTGTCTTTGACCAGCCCCATCTATGCAGTGAAGATAGTTCTGGTGTGGGAACTAGCATCTGGTACCACACATGAACTCCTTGGTACACTGGCCTCATAACATGCTTTGTTGGAGGGATTGACTGCACCTTGTGCCTCTTCACAAAAAGCTTCCTCCTTGCCTTGTCTATTTCTCTGCATGTGCTGGTTCGGGCATAGAGCAGGATATTAAACATCTTGATCGTGGCTATTACCTCCTGTGATAATGTACCGAATTATATGTTTTTATCACAAAATGCATAATTAGGCTAAGCGGGCCGCTTATCCTAATAATTGTGCCTAATATACAACTCTTACATTAGAGAAATATTTATGATCAAATTATGGCAGACGTTTTTAATTTGGGTATAGGTATCCCCATTTTTTTCTAAAGTTCGTTTTACACCACTTTTCATTTTTACGAGAAAAAAAGGCGGAAAGCGAAAATAGCGATCAGCGTTTGTTTTGCAGCACGCCGTTATAGAGGCAGTGTGCACCCTCTTCCTCTTTCTTCTACTCCTCAGTCTCCTGTTCCACCTACCACCTCTGATGACTCAGCCCAACATACGATCATCACCATTTTCTTTGTGTGGGAACGCTAAAATATTCCCCATATAAATTAATGGTAATTGCTTTTCCTCTTTACGCCATTTCGGCTTATGAAATGTTTTTATAGGAATGCCTACTTTCGGATAGCTGGGGTAACCTGTACTTCCTACGTTTAGATTAGTTTGACACAAGGCCAGCATGGTGGGGCTTCCAAATGTTGTATACTGGGATGAAAGTCTTGAACTTGCGAAAAAGGAAGGCCTCGAAAGTTGTTTGTAAAAATATGAGAACATATTTTTATTTCATAAGATACATTTTCGTGGTGGAGAGTGAAGAGTGGAAGAGAGACAATGAGAGCCTGTCCCCAACAGGGAACTAGGTCTCGTGCCTTCCGGCCTAGCCTAGGCGGTCTGCCTCTCTGGCTGCCTCTGTTCTGAGTCCTGAGTTTTCTCCGTCTCTCTGGCGGCCTGTGTCTTCTTTTATCAGGTTTGAACGTCCACGCTTGATCGGGGTCACTTCCATTTCCGTCCAGTTGTTGGCCTGGAAAAGACCCCCTGCGGCAGTATATCATAACACAAGGGATTAAACTCATTACACTTGCCAAATGGTCTTCGGAACGAACTTGTTTACCATCGGGCGTACCGTAGGCGCCCATTTACTTACTCTCACATGACCACATTTGAAGAACACTCAGTGAGAATCGAACTCACTACTCTTGAGATGATCGCCCCCTTGACCTTTTGTTCATGGGGGGTACACCAACAACAAAATGTTCAGTTCACCAGTTCCTAATATTGAAACTTTGAATGCAAGGATCATGGATGCTTTAGCGACGATGGCGTGAAGGCGATACGCTTAGATGTTTTCCGTGCAACAAATGGAGTATATCAATCTTTATTATTAAGTAATTGTAATACATTATTTAATTAAATTTTGACTAGTTTTTATCTTCATCTTAATTTCAGTTGTTTTTTATACAACTTTTAATCTTTCATCCAATAATAATAATAAAGGTTGATTAAGATTACTAGTTCTCATACGTGAAAACAACAAAAATATGGCGCCGATAGTCGGATGTAAGGAGTGGGTGTAAAAGTGTGAAACAGCTTCTGCTAATCCATGATGGCATATTGGTAAAAGCAGTTAGGTGTAAATTAGACTCCCTCTGGCAATGAGGGTGTGAGTTCGATTCTCACCGAAGGGTTATTCTTTATTATACGATCGTGCTATTATTCGTTGCCGTAGATCGGCCCGAATTTAAAGTTGTATATAAAAACAACTGAAATTAAGATGAACGTAAAATCTAGTCAAAATTTAATTAAATAAAATATGTTGAAGTGTTCACGAATAAAAGAAAAATGTTTTTGTTTTAAGGTAAAACTTGCAATAAACACTGTTTTGTGCTGCATAGGTTTTGTGTAATATGTTTGAAATGAGGGAAATATTTAAAGCTCTGTCTGACAGCTTATCGAGGAATTCACCAGCTTGATTGGAAGAGTTTCAGGGGCCGGCAACCTTTTTGCCTCTGAGGGCCGCGGATCACGTATCAAGGAATGGACGCTGGGTCAGATAAATGCCATAAAAAGGCTCAGAATATGGAAATTATTAATACAAATATATCTAGTTATATTTTGCCTCAAATCAATGGATAACAAATACTAGAAAATCATTTGTGCTTTCCGAAGAATGCCAATTAGTAATCAATTTATTTCAATCAAGGCATCTTTTGAATCTATAAAAAAGACACAAAGTATTCCAGAATGTGCTCGCGGGCCAGTCAAAATCTCTACGCGGGCCGGATGTGGCCCGCGGGTCGTAGGTTGCCTACCACTGGAACTTTACAACCTCCACCTTTCCATTAAATTCTTTGAATAAATAGGGAGGTGAATATTTTGGCATGTGTGTCAACGAAATGAAGCTGGACATTCAAAGGACCCGCCTTGGTTGAGTCAACAGGTAACGAATCAGATTCCGCCGTTTGCAATCGTTTCAACCCAAAGTACAGGTAATTCCCGCTTTTCGAAATTTCGCTTTACGCCAATTCACTTTTACGAAAACCTTCATCAGTACAGGTTTCCCCCGCTATCCGAAATGGCGGCAAGTAAGTACCATTAATTTATATGGGAATTTTTTTTTAGTGTTCCCAGACTCGAAAAGTAACCTTTTTCTATGTCTGCCTGCCTGGATATCGAAGGTCGAGTTTCGCCGTCTGCCGTGGCTGAGATACGACAGTTTGCTTGACTGTTCAGCCTCAGGCAATTGTCTGTCATTCAGTTCTTTGTAGGCACCGAAAAACATCCTGCAAATCTGTCCTAAACCCACGTACCCTTTCAAAATGAACGTTATGCTTGTCTGTCAATCATTGCATCACTCACAGTCGTTACGAAAATATCACGCAAGGTTATTTTGGGGATAGGGGAGCGCTCAAAAATGTTTACCATATAAATGAATGAAATTTGTTTCTTTGCTATACAACATTTCTGCTTACGATAGGTTCTATAGGAACATTCTACTTTTTAATAGCGCGGGAAAACTGTTATAGCACAAGGCACGGGGGCGCCCCTTATACCAGACTAAAACTAAGCTTATTAAGTACCTATGATTTACCCTATATTGTCAGTTTATAGCTCCAAATGGTTGGCAACATTAATTCTTCAAATGTTTCGATATTTTACATCTAATATTATGCTATGACAGTCATTAATGTGTGTGTCCCTCTGTATGTATGCAATGAGCATCACGGCCAAACTAAAAATCACAGGGGTCTGATTTTTTGCATGTTTACCCAAGAAAAAAAAATATGTCTATGTATAAAAAAAATAGAAAAACTTTCTTTAGTCACCAATGGTAAATAAGGTTGAATTTCTTAAAGTACTGATTTAATTAAGCTTATTAAATACCTATAATTTATCTATATAGCTATAATTGTAAGTTTACAGCCTAAAATTGTTGGCAACATTAATTCCTCAAATTGAACTGTACAAATAAAAATTCGATCGCTAAGAAAACATCAAGAAAGCTCCAAGCCTTTCAGAATTAATCGCAAAGGTTATATAAAATCGGACGCTTATCGTGGTAAGTGGGAAATTGCTTTTTTTTCCTATTTCGATATTTTCCATTATAAATAAACCAAAACAGATTTATTTTCTTTAAGTAAATATTGTCAAGAAATGTCTCCGTTATTTTAAATTTCTTTTAGTAAAAACTGTTTTTGTGAAAAAATCAATAAAAAATCTTTTCCTGGGACATAAATGGTGAATATGGTTGAATTATTTTTGAAGTGCTATTCGTGTTTGTCCTGTAAATCATTTTAATGTGTTTTCTTTTCACAGTAGACGTTCTGTGAATTGTCGTCTGCCTCCTGGCTGAAAAGTTATGTAATTACCGGGGCTTTTTGTGAGTCTCCATCAAAAGCTAACGTCCACAATTTCCAAGTATGGAAGCCTAAAACGAAGTTGTTTTTTTCTTTTTCGCGCCAACTAGAAACTCAATTCGTGGTGTTAATTTGGGGTCGAATTTTAACATCAATTTGATCTTGGAGAATCAAAACATTTCAACCTTTCTCCCGAACGGTCAGTCTTGTATATCTTTTTAGTTGGGTTCCAGATCAGTCAAGTTGTCATATTTTCACAGCTTTGCCCGAAGAAGAGGCTAATGCTGTCAAAACTTTGAAATAAGAAAAGAATTAGCATTTAAGAAAATGTTTGCATTGGCTACTTCTTCCTTTAAGACGCTGACATTGAATTGTCAAATGAATGCTATGAAGCAGCGTTTCTCAAACTTTATTCACGACCCTTTTGGAAGAGACACGTTCTGCTCGGAACCCCTCACTCATTGTTATAAAAGCAACAGATACAAAGACTATATATTAATCTTTCGCCGTAATCTAGCAGTAAGAAAAATAGAAACCTATAAAGAGCAATGAAATTGTCAAAACATGCAGTGTATTTATTTTCTATAATAAGTTTTACAGTGTCTATTAAATTAGTGAATAGCTTCGAGCCATTTTACAATAAGCACCAGAAGGAGTAAATGTTTGTATAGAGATCAAAAGAAAAGCTGATGTGGAAGGCTTGAAATATGACAGAATGCTTGACTACTTAGTGAATAGCTTCGAGCCATTTCACAATAAGCACCAGAAGGAGTAAATGTTTGTATGAAGATAAAAAGAAAATAAATAATCTTTACGTGGACTCCGGATGGGTCCAGACTCCTACTTTGAGAAACCCTTCTATAAAGAGATGTTCGTTCTCTATTTCAAAATTGCTTGCATCTCGACCTTCAACTCGACCAGAATGAAACCTTGGCGTTCGGCAAAAAAAATCCTGAGTTGAAGAAAAGAAATAACAGGTATCCCTCGCTTTTACGAAAGTACGCTTTGCACCACTTCACTTTTACGAAAGCCATTAGTGCAGGTTAACCTTGCTATACGAAATGGCGTGAAATTAAGAAGCCACATAATACAATGTAATTGATCTGCACAGTCTCTTATATAATATTATATTTTATCCTGGATTTTTAACTCCTAGAGTGTACTAAGTGACATCTAATGAACATACTGGTGCTGTCACGTGACTGTGTGTCAATCTGCCTACCCAGAATCCAACACAATGTTCCGTCGAGTAGAAATGGGTCCCGGTTCTTATGGGTTATATGGGAAATATTTTTAGGGTTCCCAAATCCAAATGTTAAACTTCTTCTCTGTTTGCCTGCCTCGATATCGAAGGTCGGGGTTCGACTTCTGCTGCGGCCGATGTGGAAGGCTTGAAATATGACAGAATGCTCGGATGCTTAGTCTCACGCATTTTTCTATCATAAAACTCACACCTTTCTGCAACCAGCAAGGTTATTTTCGGGGTCTGGGAACGCTCAAAGGTTTTTACCATATAAATTGATGGTAATTGTTTTTTCGCTTTACGCCATTCCGACTCACGAAAGGTTTTATAGGAACGCTCTACTTTCGGTAACCCTTATAGCACATGGCCCGGGTGTTTGAAATCCACACTTGTCTGGCTAATACATTTATTCGATATTTTGATGTGAGCTGCCTCTTTGATTTTTCCCTGCTTCCAACATCGTTCTCTGTCAATACGTTCTCCGACAAGACAAAGACACAGAAACACCCGCGCCATGTGCTATAAGGGTTACCTCCTTTTAAACATTAATTCTGTTTAACCCATCACACTCAGATTTTACACCTGATGAAGGCCGAAGAATGGATCGGCCGAAACGTCGTGTTTACAACACAAATAACAAGGAGTTCAATCGTCCGAAGAAGCATTTGAAAGAGATATATATACAATTTAGTGAGTGTTCATAGATCAATATTCTTTTTTACAAAGAATTTGCCACATGATATATGATTAGATTATTTTGTCATAGTAAGCGGGACATCACATTCTGTGAGCTGTCGAGGTGAGGCTTGGAGTGAAAAAAGGTTGAGAATCACTGAAATAGACCCTTGTCTACGCTCACGTCTCTCTTAATAACTGGACAAACTCGTTCAGTTGTATTTAAGAAGGAGTTACGAAGAGCACATGGGTAGCTCTGCTCTGGTAATGACTTACTGCTGAACTGTTCTGACTATGCGGTCTCGTTCCGATAAGTGCAATTTCATAAATGCTTGGTGACCTGAAACATCTTATGATCCTTTCGCTGTGGACATTGAATTGGGCTGGAAATTGGATGCATTTATTGGTAGGAAATGTGGCAATGGCATTCGATTGTATCTGTTGACCCACAACATTGGCATGACTGGGTGTGAATATCAAGTGGTATTCTATATTCATTGGACATAGGGAACTGGGTAATAACCAGTGGGAAAATGTACGCCGTTCAGCTTCCCTCGAATTACAATCGATTCTAAATACTCTGTTGCATCCATACACACACACATAGGTTGTACTCTTATAAGTTGGGGACTACACATCGCAGAGGAAAAACAAAGGCATATTCGAAATCAGCAGGCCTCAATAGCACATGTATTTTGCGGAAAGAAAATCATCAATGTGTATGGGTACTGCGTTCGCGCTCTCCTAAAAAAGGGCCTTTCTAAAAAGATTTTGTTTTTCTTCATCTGTGATTTTCCCAAAAGCTATGACAGTTAGACCCGTGGAACCATATTTTATATGTTTATATATAATTCTTTAAGGGGTCAAAAGTGAAAGGAAGACTTTTTCACTCTTCAAGGGGTCAAAAGTGAAAGGAAACGTTTTCACCCTTCAAGGGGTCAAAGGTGAATGGAGACTTTTTCCTCCCTTTAAGGGGTTCAATAATAAAGGGAGACCCCCCCCCCCTTTAAGGGGTCAAAATTGAAGGAAAACCTTTTTTTACCAGTCTGAAATCTTTACTCCTTTTTTTTTTACTCTTTATATATATTTTACCCGGCATAAGCGGGTACTTCAGCTAGTTATATATATATAATTGTTGACCTTTGTAATGTAGTGAGTTCTATCTTCAGTAGGTTCCCCAGTAATATGTCCTTGTGCCAAATATCTTTAAAAGGCATGAATTTCAGAAAAACCTTCTACTCCTATTTAAGTTCAAAGAGGAAACAATTTCTTTCATGATCAATATTTCAAAAAATGATTCAAAGCTATGTATGGTGAAGAGAGTGGTGCCACTTCGGGTGCATGTCGCCTCTAAGTCTATTTCACATATCGCAAACCTCGAAGAACTAGCCGAGACAGAGAAACTCATGATATGTGAAGCCTGGGCAGGGATGACTGAGGCCGTATGCAGCGTAAGGACACCACTACTAATACTACTACTACTACTACTATTCAAAGCTATGGCTATCAAGGTAGTCTGGCAAACCGTTTGCTAGTGATTTACATCGATCTACACCGGGTGCTCCATTAACCAGGTGATGTGCCGAAGTTGGGGCGCCCGGTGAGGATAGAACTCTTACCATCATCTCCATTTTGGCCGGCCCTGTCGGCTGGGGCTTAGAATACGCCGACTACATCCCCTGCAGAGGAGCCACTTGTTGTTTGTTTTTTCACGCAAGAACAAAACAAGAAAGAAAAAAAACCTTTCGAAAGTCTCTATTGTTTTTAATTTTAAACTGATTTCGGCATTAAATGACTCATCAAGGGTTGATATGCCGCTAAACAAATCAATCAATCAATCACCATTTTGGGGTCTGGGAAAGCTGAACCTTAACATTAATGGTAATTTCCTCTTCGCTTTACGCTGTTTCAGCTTACGAAAGGTCTTTATAGAAATGTTCTACTTACTTGAATAGCAAGGGGAAAACCTGTAATGTGTTTAATAACTCGCATCCCTGGTATGAGTGGTTGCATTGAGAGCGAATTGAATATGAAATACGAGAATCAGTTTGACAAGCGAGATTAAAAATAATGAAACCGCTCTGGTTAGTCACTCAATAGAAACCGTCACGTGAACAACGTCTTCTGGCAGCATGATGTGTTGGGAGTGATCAATTTAAAAATTGGAGGAAAAATGGGTGATAAATGAATATAAATAATTTTCTCGCCTTTTGTTGGGTAGTGATCACTAAAAAGCGGCCAGATTTTTAAAAACTAAGGTATACAAACTAAGGGACCAATTTAGATAAACTTGCATTGTAAATTGAGCCCACTATTAAAACCATAATTTGGGGGCGAATTTTGAAAATAAAACAAACTGTTTTTCTAGACAAGGAATAAATGTTTAAATTATAGCCCTCTAGCTCCATTGGTTCAGCTTGTACACTCGATTCGGATAGATAGATCGCTAGCCAGCCAGATCCACTTAAAAACTGAAGAAACCTATGTTGACAGTTATGGTGACAGTTTTGGCTGACAATTTCTAACAAAACGAGAAAATATAATTGAAACATAAGAATTGCATAATATTTGATCGTGATGACGTGGGCTGCATTTGTTTTTTTTAAGATTTCCTGAAATACAATACCTGTGGGCGAAATGGAATCTCACGCGTCATAAATTAGATAGACCAAGTGTTGATGAAAAGGAATCACTACGTTTCATCGATCGACGGTTCATTGAGAATGCAAAATATACACACACGCATACACGCCACGCATACACGCCACAGACACACATATACACACAAGCACACACATGCCACATACACACCTGCCACACACCCCATACACACATAACACATGCTCAAATCTACATGTGCACACACAGGCCACATATACACACACATAACACATGCACACACATGCCACATACACACATGCCATACACCCCATACACACATAACACATGCTCACATCTACATGTGCATACACAGGCCACATATGCACACACATAACACATGCACACAGATGGACATACACACATGCACACACATAAACATGCACACATAAACATGCACACACATGCCACAGACGCACATACCCTATACACACATGCCATACACTCCATACACACATAACACATGCTCACATCTATATGTGAACACACAGGCCACATATGCACACTCGTAACCATTCACACACATGGACATGCACACACATACCAGATACACACATGTGCGTTTGTGGCGTGTATGTGTGTGCGTGTGTATTTTCGTTGAAATGTCGTTCCACGGATAAAAAGAACCACCTTTTTTATGCTGACAACAAAGACTTAATCAGCAAGAACAAAAAGAAACAAAAATCCTAAATGGAGTCTTCGTTTCATCATGGGAAGAAATAAATTCTATACGCATCAAATTGGCTACAGCTACTTTTATCTTATTTTTCCTAATATTTTGCTCCTTTGACACGGAGGAAATACGTTACGAAAATTGGATTCACTCTTATGAAGCTCTCCGTCAAAGGATAAGCGAAATATCAGGGAAAATAAAATAAAGGTAGCGAATTCAATGTATATATAATTCATTTATTTTACTCACCTAAAAAAAGATGTCACTAAAACATTATAATATTTGATTGTGTTGACGTGGGTTTTTACGCTTTTCGAAATACAATATCTGGGCGAAATGGAATATTACACGTCATAAATTAGATAGACCAATAGTGGGGCCGCTTAGCCGAAAGCCTCAAGCCAATTGTGCATTTTCTGATAAAAGCATATAATTTACAATCTGTTTGTGAAGAGACACAATGAGCATTCGATCCCTCCAACAAAGGCTGCCACAGGAACATTTTAAGAGAGCAGTGTACAAAGGAGGTTATGTGTGGGGTCAGATGCTAGTGTCCACACCAGACCTACCATCACTGATGGGTCTGGTCAACGACATCTGAGGGAGACTATGAACCTTTCTGGACATGCCTACCAGATGCAGGCCAGTCTAGCTATGAACTTGTCTCCTTCAAATGTAAGAAGGCTTGTGTTAGGATGTGCAAATGCAAACAAATCTGCCTTAGACTGCACAGCCATCTGTTACTGTTGTTGTATACTCGTTGAATGTCCTGGACTTCATCATAAAGGAAACTCGAAGACTTGCTTGTAAAAATATCTGGACATATTTTTATTACACAACATACATCTTTGTCGGCCGGAGAGTGAAGAGTGGGAAAGAGATAAGGAGAACCGCCAGTCTGTCCCCAAGAGGGACAGCGGTCTCGGGCCTTAACGGCTCCGCTGAGATTTCTGTTCGCTCTCGACTACGCTGTTCGGGTCTGCTCTATAGGTCTCTCCAATGCCTACGTGGTGTCACACGGTGTCAATCACTGGTCCCATCCTGTTTACAGCACTGATGCAATATACCTAATATAATTTGAGTCTTGAATTGTGAGATAGAAGGAAGCTTCTAAAGTTTCAAATTCTGCATCATAAAGAATGTATGATTTGACATCGAAATCATCCATTTCATACTAGTCTACGCAACTTTATTGCAATTACAATTTCATATCAGCCATGGCCGCCATCTTGAATTTCCGATGACGTGTGTATTATCGAAATGGCAATTATCAATAACTATGTATGGTAAAAAATCCAACTAAGTATGACCTCAATATCATATTATATCCATCGCTGAGCTGAAAACGGATGTCGCTGGCATCCATTTTTAAAATGGCTGCCATGGGTGACATATTGAAAATTCATGATGGCTCAATATCTAAATTCTTTTGGAATGCCTTTGGCAAGAAGTGTACCAAATTATATGCTTTTATCACAAAATGCACAATTATTTGGCTAAGCGGCCCCACTAGAAATGTTGATGGAAAACGTATTATAATATGCTGACAACGAAGACGAAATCAACAAAAACAAAAAGAAACGCAATCCTAAATGGAATCTTCTTTTCATTGCGGGAAGGCGCGGTGGAAAATCTCCATCCTGCAGTATAACAAACAAGCAAAAAAGACCTCTCCTGCCTTTTGCACTTTCCTTGGATTTTCTTTCCTACGGAAATATTTCCAGCAATTACTGCTAAGAGAATTTAAGAGGAGTGATTCTAAACTTCTTTTCTCTGCCTGCAAATAAATCAGTTTAGTAATGACAAAGAACGCTAATATTTTTCGTCACTGAAGGTCCATGTTGGAAGCATTTATAAACAGAAACACACGTACGCATAACTGTGAACACGAAAACCAAATGCCAAGTCTCTTTGCTACCCGGCCGGCGTACCAGATGGCCGTGCAAGAGCCATCATCCCAAAATGTGATGCCAAGGCCAAGTCTCTTTGCTACCCGGCCGGCGTACCAGATGGCCGTGCAAGAGCGATCATCCCAAAATGTGATGCCAAGGCCAAGTCTCGACGCAAGCATCAATGAGATGAAATCCCTCACTAAGACAAGGTCATACCTAGACCTATCCTAAGCATGCAGATAATGTATGTTAACAAAATTTCAAATCCTCGAGGTAAGAAAAAATGTCCAATCTTCTCTGTACACATCTGAAAATTCAAATAAAAGAAAATATAGTTTTTCTCGCATCAAAAGAATTATTGGAACTTTTTCAAGTCATGACAACTTTATTCCTGGAACTTTCATTGTATTTATGTTATTCAAACATAATTAAAATTCAGACATTAGATCGTTGACTAATTAACACCCCCTTTACTAATTTGTTGTTACAAAATAATGTATATATTGTTCGCTGTATACAATATCATTGTTTCTGGTTTGTTCATTTTTGTCTTTCTCTACTTCTGTAAAGATACAATGTTTTAGACCCTCGTTATACTAGTGAGCTAAATATTACTACTAATGTTAGATTAAGGCACTTAACATCGGTGACTATATTTTACAGGTCAAATTTGATTTATTGTCATTCGGTAAATTCAATTAAGGAATCGGAATAAGATAACCGAAATGCCTCTATAACATCAATATTGTTTTAAATCTGAACCTACACTGACTGGTTGATTCTTTTTTTATATCTCTTGATATTGAATTACCATCTTTAGTAAATATTGTCAGACATTTTGAGATGAGTCATTGTCA
>VCCN01004362.1:925931-938315 GCA_006491835.1 Architeuthis dux
CAAAATCTATCTCCCCAAAACGTACGAACACACAAAACCAGCGAGTATTTCATTACAATTACGAACTTGTATGACAACCTTTACATTTGATAGCCTTTAGCATATTATCTGCTGAAAATACAAAAATATGGACTATTTCGTTCTCTTGTAACTTTGATTCCACATAAAACCAAGAACGTTTGCGGTTATACTGGTGAGAACATATTCTTTTTGACGAATACCTATAGGAAAGGCATGACCCCACTTCCTTGTGATCTGTATCATCTTGACAAAAACGATCTAGTTACTGGCATATCACGATGGGATTGGGTGAGTAAGCATCATTTACGCAAACCACACAACCACAAGTACCTTTACGCGCATAGAGGTTAGCAGCAAAACGCTGTTACCTCCATTGTCAACCTTGATAAGTGCCAATAACAATATTTATATATTTATTGCTGAAATTATCAACTAGCTATATTTAGTGTACATTAATTAGTTGTTGCTTAGCGGATGGTCTAATTTCTGCAGGCTCGAAGGTGGCCGTGGAGCCAGATCCGTGCAGCACAGATCTTTCCGTATTTGTTTTGTTTTTTTAAGTGAAGATCAGCTGTTGTGATATAGTGTCACTGGAGGTCATTTCTGGGCTAACACCTGGGCGGAAGTGGAAATGACCCCGGTGAAAAATGCATATGCGTGGGTGTGCGAAAACAGGATGTTGACAAGACCCCCAAAAACTGCTGGTATCGAAAACCGGAAATAACACACCAACGTGGGCGTATCGAAGCCGATAAAAGGACGGATGATGTGGTCGGAAATGGACAGAGACAAAGCAGAGAGACAGACCGCCTAGACTGGGGGAAGACACCAGGCCAGTTCCCCTGTTGGGAACGGTCTGTCGGCTCTCATTGTCAATCTCTCCCACTCTTCATTCTCCGCCACGACACAATGTATTCTTATGAAATAAAAGAATATGTCCTCATATTCTTATAAACAAGTTTCGAGTCTTCCTTCTTCTTCAAGTTTAGGATTTTCCTGCTGCGGACCAAGATGGCTATACAACACAGCTCGTGCACACAGTCCACATTTTAGAACTGGTGTCCTTCCTCGAGTAGTTCAGCGAGCCAAGACGACCAAGGTGATGCCAAGCTGTAGGACTTTTGTTTAGAGTAGCCTTCTAGATTGGTTGCCGTATAGGTCTGATATTCTGCCCATAGCTGGGGAGTGGATTCATGCCTTTATCAGTGGCATATGTGCGAAGTGATCAAAAACTACCTCATCTAGAATTCGAACTCGCTTCACCGATTCCATTTTATAGTTAACGGTTAGGTCAACTCTGCACCCCATTAAAAGAGTAATGTTAACAAATTAATATGATTGTTACGTTTAAAAACCTACTTTCCACAATTGTCTATGACTTTGAGAAGAGTCATTAACATTCGAAGTCTCTTTTATATACGACCTTTCCAATACATACATACATATACATACGATATATTCAAGGAATGAAACATCTCCTACAAGATTCCTATGAAGAAAAGAAATCAGCTCTCCCTGGGAGAGACGACACAGCAAGAATCACTAGTGCATTGGAAAGGTCGTATATAAAAGAGACCCTCTTTGCTCACGGATATTACATATTGCACCCGAAGAAGGCCGTAGAATGATTCGGCCGAAACGTTGTGTTAGCATCAAAGATTGGAAGTCAGGAATCTTCTTATCTCACGTATTCCGCAAAAGTTATAAAAGTTGTATTCGTTGATTTTATTCACACACAGATATTTGAATCACGTCTGTTAAAGTTAAAGCCTTTTATTCCTGCAGGTGCGTCAGTGAAGCACGTTCCTTTAGATTCCCAATATCCGCTGCAAAGTCCAAGGAATAACGACCTCTGGACACACATCCTGGGGCTTCCATCGATTTACCAGCCCTCAAAAACCAATCAATGCAGTCGTCTACACCAGTGATTCCCAAAGTGTAAAGTTGAATTATTTTATTTTTCCGGCATATGCTCGTTTCATTGATTCCCAATATATGTTGCAAAGTCCAAGGAATAACGACCTCTGGAAACATCCTGGGGATTCCATCGATTTCCAAGCCTTTAAGCACCAATCAGTGCAATCGTCTCTACGACGACAGCATTGACTTGGTATTACTTCTGGAATAGGATTAGAAATAAGATAATTATTGACTAAGCTTAGCTTGATCTACCTAACTTTATTTTCTTCCCTCTCCATTCCTTCCCTCTTATTAAACTACCTAACTCCATTTCTCCCCTCTCCATCCTACCGCTCATTAAACTACCTGTCTTTTCTTCTCTCTCGATCCATACCCTCTTATTAAACTACCTTTCTTTTCTCACCTCTCCATCCATACCCTCTTATTAAACGACCTTTATTCTCCCCCCTCCATCCATACCCTCTTATTAAACTACCTAACTTTTTCTCCCCTCTCCATTCCTTCCTTCATTAAACTACCTCACTCCATTGATCCCTTCTCCATTCCTACCCTCTTATTAAAATCTCCCCTCTCTTTCCATACCCTCTTATTAAACCACCTAACTTTTTCTCCCCTCTCCATCCATACCCTCTCATTAAACGACCTTTTTTCTCCCCTCTCCATCCATACCCTCTTATTAGACTACCTCACTCCATTGATCCTCTCTCCATTCCTACCCTCATATTAAAATCTCCCCTCTCCATCCATACCTTTTATCAAACTACCTAACCTTTTCTCCCCTCTCCCTTCATACCGTGTATCACTAGCAGCCATCAGCCGGGCCTGTTGTTGTACACTTACGATAACCGTCAGCGAAGTGACGGGTCATGGACAAGTAATATGGGAAACTATCCTCAATGTGTGAGTTACAAATGGGATTCTTCAATATTAGAAACCATCAACCAAAACTGTCACCAGAACTGTCAACATAGTCAGTCAGACCAACTTAAAAACTGAAGAAACCTATCTTATCTGTGTATGCATCCAGCGTATAGGCCGCAGCAATGGGGCTAGGGGCCTAAAGAATTAAACATTTACTCCTTATTATGTCTAAAAAATAACATTGTTTCGTATTTGTACATTCCGCCCCTAAATAGGTTTGTGGTGGGGGTTCAATTCACAATATAATTGTATGCTAAATTGGTCGCTTAGTTTGTGTCCTTCAGCATTGTTTTTCGAAAATTCAGACTTTTTTAGTGATCACTGCTCAACAGAGGACGAGAGAAGTAACGTATTCATTGATCGCCTCTTTTTCCAATTTGTTAATTGATCACCCCTGCTGCCAAGAGACGTTGGTCACGTGACGGTTTCTATTGAGTGACTAAGCATACCTGTTTTAATGTCATTCATTTCTGCACACAACTATTTGAACCCTGCCTGTAAAATTAAAGTCTCTTATTTGTCTCCTGCAGGTGCGTCAGTGAAGCACGTTCCTTCAGATTCCCAATATCCGCTGCAAAGTCCAGGGAATAGAACGACACCTGGACACACGTCCTAGGGCTTCCTTCGATTTATTTATTCATTATTATCTCAGTCTATAGCACACTTCATATGTGCCAGTGTCCCCAGGAGGAGGGGCATATGTCCCCCGTTGAGAATCACTGGTCTATATAGTTATTTACTAAGCTTACTTGAGTCTAACACAAGGCCAAAGTAGTGGGGCACCCAGTGAGAGTCGCACTCACTAGATTAGCGAATTGGTAACAAGATTGGTAACAATCACGCTACGCTAGACGCCTAACACTTAATTTGGCACCCAGTTCGGATTGAATTCACTACATTAGTAATGGTCTGTGAGACTAGCTTTCTGGCCATTTCTCTACGGCAAAGTGCCCTAACATATTTACTGTGTCTGGCACAAGGCGGCAACAGCGGTCACATTATTAATTTTCTACTAGGATTTCTTTCATCATAATTTACTAATAATGGCCTGAGTAGTTGTGACGGAAAGCAACTAAAAGTATAGATGAAAGAAATACTAGTAAATAAATTAACTAATGGTTTACAATGCTTTATCTAATAAACATTCAAGATAATATTACTTATATGTATTATTGTATATGTGATGCAGTCACAAATCGAATTGTATATGTGATGCTGTATGTATATGAGATGCAGTCACAAATCAAATTGTATATGTGATGATTTATTAAAAATGAAAAAAACGGTTTCCCTACTAAGTATTTCATTTTGTAAAAAACAAAAACAAGAAGAACAATCCTCACCTAATTTAAGGGAATATACTCTTCACTGTTTGTCTGTCCCGTCACGTTAAACCAAACCGATATATAAAATTAATATTTCCCTTCCGTGATTTGAAATCACAACCAAGTGATCGGTAGACGGCTCTCTTACTGACTCAGCCAAACTGGCAAATCTTGCATACCTACGAATCGATTTATTATATTAACAATACAAAAGTTGCAGTAATCATCATCAGTTGGAATAAAGATAGGAGTGGTGTTTGACCCCGCAGCAGCCCGGCTTGTAATACTCTTATTTGTTTGGGTGAAGTTATTTACTTATCTAATGAACAGTGTGATTTTTCTGTTTCTTTGTCTGTAGTAATGGACTCTTCCACTTAAAGGTGAAAATATCTCCTACACACCATTTGAAACAATGGACTCTTCCACTGAAACGAATTCAGTAGTTTCTTTCCTTAAAAGAACAACGTATAGAAATTTCATGGCGATTAACTAGTTATTTAATCAAAATGGCCGATAATCGGAGTGCCTTAAAACTATTTGACCGGAGTATTTTTTGACATTTTTTCGAAAGAATTACTTTTTAAGATAATAAGACAATACTCTTCAAATAGTTCTTCGGACGATTGAACTCCTTCTTATTGTTTGTGCAGAACAAGATAGTCAGTTGCCATGAGCCTACTCCCAAGTGATAGGTTACCTACTGCAAAATCAACCTTAGACACACGGACGGCCCTAGGCTTCATGGCGTCCCCGGAAAGCTGAACTTTAAGGTATAGTATTATCTTTCGAATAGTTCTTTGAACGATTGAACTTCTTCTTCTTGTTTGTGTTGTTAACACGACGTTTTGGCCGATCCATTCTTCAGCCTTCCTCGGGTTTAATATTTAATAATGTGATGGGGTAAACAGAAGTTTTTAATTTCAAAGGAGGTAATCCTTATAACGTAGGATTCGAGTGTTTCTTTATCCTTGTCTTGTCGGGTCAGTTGAGCAGCGGAAGCCACATCGGGTTGAACTCCGCACTTGTCTGACTAATGCATGTTGATATGTGCTGCCTCTTTGATTTTTCTCCGTTTTCAATTTTCAAATACAGAAATTGTTTTGAATTCTATATAAGAATAATGTATCAAACTATTGTTATTAAATTATTTGTATTAAAATAAATTATTGCTTGTTCTGAATTTTTAATAAATGTATGTTTCGTATGTAAATTATTGTCTTGTAAAATTGAAAAAACATAATACAAGGAGAAAACAATTAAAATACAATCATGATATCATTTAAAATTGAAAAGATTAGGGAAGTTTATTTGACGGATATTTGGGGGGTTGGCTACCATCGGCGTAAGATGTCATAATCGAATCTCTAGGGACCCTGATCCTGCGAAAGTGTCGATATTTTAATAAGCTAGTAGCCGCTGAACTCGTTTCAACATTTGAACAAGATAATCAGTTGCCATGAGCTTACCCCCAAGTGAGAGGTACTTACTACTGCAAAATCAACCTTAGACACAGGGACGGCCCTAGGCTTCCTGGCGCCCCGGGCAAGCTGAACTTTAAGGTATAGTATTATCTTTCGAATAGTTCTTCGGACGATTGAACTCTTGTTGTTTATGTTGTTAACACGACGTTTCGACCGATCCATTCTTTGGCCTTCCTCGGATGTAATATCCGAATGTAATGGAGTAAACAGAAGAGTTTTAATTTCCAAGGAGGTAACCTTTATAACATAGGTTTCGGGTGTTTCTTTATCTTTGTCTTGTCAGGTTTGGGAAGCCACATCGAGTTGAACTCTGAAGAACTATTGAATGTTAATGACCCTTCTCAAAACTATAGAAAATAGTATTATCTTATTTATTTATTTTTGTTTTCATTAGAAATTCCCTTTCTAATTATTTCTCTTAGTTTCAACACAACAGAAAGTATTTAACTGTCAGATATTCCTGAAAAATCTGACTTCACATGATGGAATATTTTGACTTATTTTATTCTATTTAATTTAAACCATTTCCCATTTTTTCCTTTTTTGTTTGGAAAGTCGTACTGTCTTATATACATGACAGACGCCCCCTAGCACTTCTGCGCCCTGGGCGACAGCCAGTGTTGCTGGTATTTTGGATTGTCCTTCTTAGAGCGGATTATCACATCTGTCAGATTCATTAGCTGCATCAGTAGACTTCCATTTTATTAAAAGGCTTTCGGACACTTCTCGTAGTGATGACCGATATAAGGGATTGATTGGTTGTTTTGTTTAACGGCACATCGACCCTTGGTGGGTCATCTAGTGACGAATTCGGTTTCTTTTTGAATACACAATTTATGTAGATGAATTATTGTGGACAAATTATTGTAGGCAAATTATTGTAGGCACACTTTTGCAGACAGTTTGTTGTCAAGGTATGTATACCGAATCTGTTTTGTATATTTTGAGTATAGTTTCAAAGGTTATTTTTGTAACTAGAGTCTTGCGACTTTGGTGAAAGAACAGGTGGCCCCTGTTTGTGGGGGGGGGTCTTACCCCGCTGCACGGGATGCAGTCGGCGCATTCTAGGCCCCAGTCGACAAGGCCGCGATATAAAGGAAAGGTATCTTCTAGGATAAGGCTTCTCAAAGTAGGGGCCGGTACCCCTCCGAAGGTTGCGTGAATATTAATAGGGGTCATAGAAATATTTGAAATTTTTATTTAAATAATTATGTAATTAGTTTTTTTTATTATCTCAATAAAGTCCACTTCTCCGAGTGCTTATTGTAAAATGGCTGATTGCTTATTAACTAATTTCTTTTTTTTAATTTCGTATTTGTTACATTTTAGTCATTTGTTCATACCGTAAAACCTAATATAAATTATAAATACGTTGCGATATTTGACAATTTGTTGGTCTTTATTTGTTTCTATGTTTAGTTACTGTCAGATTACAGCTAAAGACTAAGTATATATAGCCTTAGTACCCATTGCTTTTATAAAAATGAGTTAGGGGTCACGATAAATTCCATCTCATTTTCAGAAACCCTGTTCTAGAGAATATTTACGAAGCTAAGCTTAGCCTGGGACAAGATCAAACCTGGAAAAGGGTTTCAGGTTAGGAAGACGGTGTTGCTCCGATCTTCCAAGCGGGCAAATTGGACGCTTCATAGATCAGCTTTCGAAATGTAATGCAAAAGAATACAAGGGAAATAACTCTCACGATATGATGCAAGGGAGTAAACTCTTACAATTCGAAAAGTCAATCGTGTATATTTGGGGTATGTGTGGTTAGTGGAAAACGGCTGAGTTTTGGCAACTGTGGCAATTTTGAATTAAGATAATTTCAAATCTGAATCATTTGAAGGGCTGTTTTGATTCATTGTCGAAAAATGACATACGGAAAACGATTCTTCAGTTTCAGGTGGCTTTTTACTCTCTATCTTCAGGAAATTCACAAACACACATGCGCACAAACATTTGTAAATATTTCTGTGTGCAAACATAGCTGTATGCATCTACACATACACTTATCTACTCTAATAATGAACAGAGCGATTTTCTTCGTCCACAGGCCGTAACACTGGACTATTCCACCGTAGAGTTTTGATGAAAAAAAATACTTCACCGTTTCAAACTATGCACTATTCTCGGTAAACAAATTCAGAATGTTTTGTCCGCTGGCATTAACGAGTAGATCAAATGGAGAAAAAAACAACAAAGAAACAGATCAGGACAGACGTCATATAGCAATGATTAGTGGGTTCGATCCTCATCAGATCTTCCAGGATATGTGGTAATACTAACTCATGCTAACTTACTATACTTTTATAATGTACAGTGTGATTTGTTTTGGTTTGCTGTCCGTAACGCTTGACTCTCCCACTTTGCCGATGAAAGTATATCCTACCCACTTTTTGAAACTATGGACTCTTCAACTGAAACAAATTTGCTATTATTTTTCCTTAGAAAATAGTTTCATAGAAATTCAAATTTGTCCGTGAATTCTTGCACGGGTATTAACTAATATATATATATCTTCAGCCGTTATAAGTCAACTGCTGAAAAAAGCCTTTCCCATCTCCTTCCTTGACGACCTAGATTGTGCTAACCTCTGCCATGTCTTACCGGCAAATCTTTCTATCTCATCCCTCCATCTTGTATCTGGTCTTTTCCTACTGCGGTTACTGTCCGTTAGTCTTTTCCCCTATCTATTGTCATCTCTTCTTGCTAGGTGACCAGCCCCTCTCCATGTTTGCTGTTTAATTATCTGTATAATATCCGTCACTCTAGTCCTCCCTCTGATCCATGTTGATCTTTTTCTATCTCTTAGAGTTATCCCTAGCATTGCTCTTTCCATGGCTCTCTGTGCTATTCTAAGTTCATTTTCAGCTCGTTTTGTTAATTTCCATGTTTCGCATCCGTAAGTCATGACTGGTATTATGCAACCGTTGTATACTTTACGCTTTAAAAACATTGGCAAAGTGCTCTTCAAAATATCTCTATTCATACCGTTTACATATGTTTTCCAACCTATCGTTATGCGTCGTTTTATTTCGCTGCCATGGTCTTTCTCTAACTGTATTACCTGTCCTATGCAAATGTATTCATCAACTTCTTCTAGAGCCTCTCCTTCTATCTTTATGACCTTTGGGGGGACTTTATCGTTGAACATTACTTTTGTCTTTGTTTAAACCTACCTTTTTTACTTTCCCTATTTAACATGTTTTGTAATTCTTAGTTTAGGTGATATTGTATCCCATTGTCTTACTCCTTTTGCTATCTTTATCTTGTTTGCATCTTTATGTAGTCTAATTATCGCAGTGCTATTTTCGTATATGTTTTGGATGATTTGTATGTAATTCTCGTTAACACCTTGTTCTCGAATTGGGTTGAAGACTGTCGTGTGTTCTACCGAATCAAATGCAAATTGCAATATACCTGCCCCGATCCAACCCTCATCAATGTACTGTCTATATATATGTAGGTAGAAAAGAAAAAACTGTTGGTTTGTTCATTTCGAATTAACTACTATTTCTGTAGATGTTATATTATAATTAGCTAATGTAGATCACATTTATTATAGGGGATCATCAGCTGTCTTCCATGGACCTGTTTCAATATATGTGTGTGCGTGTGTGTGAGAGAGAGAGATGCTGATGGAAAGAGAAATAGATGAAATTAACACTGAATAGTATTAATATGTGGGCAACAAATAACATTATTTTTTGGAATTCAAAATCATTCATTTCTGCGCTGAGATATTTGAATCTCATCTGTAAAACATAGTCTCTTATTTTTCTCCTGCAGGTGCGAGCAGTGAAGCGCGTTCCTTTAGATTCCCAATATCCGCGGCAAATTCCAAGAAATAGAACGACCCCTGGACACACGCTTCCTTCGGGCTTCCTTCGGATTTACCGCGATTCAAGTGCCAATCAATGCAATCGTATACACTAGTGATTCTACCCCTTGGGGGCCACTGGAAAACTCAACGAGGTGCTGGAAGACAAGAGGCGGTAGGGGGGGGGCGTTGGAAAGCAACGGGACTGACTTGGTAATACGTCCAAATCGCGTTGGACACGCCGCTTCTCGTAGGACCACCGAAGTTGAGCAACGTCAAGCCTGGTCAGTATCTAGATGGGTGACCGTCTTCGAATACCAGGTGCTGTAACCACATTTATTATAATCCACTTCCAGTTTGCTGGACCCGTCGAAGCTTCACAGAACTCCATTAACCGTACATTTCGGAAACACGTTGCCCATTGCCTGTTGCCAGCCTCTAACGACGCTGGAAGATGGTTTAGACTTTCCTGATTTGAATTCAGAATCCTAGACTGGTTGCCAACCAAGACTGAAGAGCCCAGTCTGCCATTCTATTTAACCATAGTATGTGGGGGGAGAAGAGATGGATTCATGCCTTTCACAAGGACATAAGATAAGTAAACGCAAACTGTCTCAGCCGGAGTTTGAACTCGGTTCCATGCTGATAACCGTTCGGCCACTCGCACTTCCTTATCAAGAAAGTGTTTTAAAAGGTACAAATATGTGCGTCTGTACACATGTAGTTAAAAGAGGTTTTGTCAACTATAAACGTGTGTGAAGTGTAGCTGATTGCGTTCAAATATTTCAGAGTTTATTTGTATCATTTTCAGAATAGTATGAAATGTAATAAACACCTGCACAACTGACCGATGAATAAAACGAGTGCTGGTGGGAGAGGCCAAACTACAAAGCCGGGACATATCAATGGATTTGTTTCTGATTAGATCTTAGAGGTTAATCCATGATGCACTTTGCTTTAACCTATTCGCTGCCACGGACGTGATAACTCGTCTTACGATAGTGTGTTACCCTTTCGCAAGATTGCAAAACCCCACTAGAAAGTACAAAGTATGTAAAACTACTCAGAATAGCACCGAGAGCCATGTCAAGAGCAATGATAGGATAACTCTAAGAGATAGAAGAAGATTAACATGGATCAGAGAGAGGACGTGAAAGATATACAAATAATTAAGCAGCAAAAATGGAGATGGGCTTCTCACCTAGCAAGAAGAAATGACAATAGATGGGGGGAAAGACTAACCATGGGACAGTAAACGCAGTACGAAAAGGCCAGACACGAGATGGAGGTACGAGATAGAAAAGTTTGCCGGTAAGATGTGGCTGAGGTTAGCACAAGATAGGTCTCACGGAAGGAGATGGGAACGGCCGTTGTCCAGCAGTGGACTTATAACGGCTGCTGATGATGATGATGATGTATCTATTACATTTACCTATTTCCCGTCATATAGGACGCACTCCTTTCTCCTGATCGTCATAGCCCTCCACATTATCGGGTTATTCTAATGTCCTTATCTATTCAAATCTATATTAACCTCCTCCACAGTGGCTGGCTGTTTACATTATTTGCATAGCGCAGTAACGTTAGTAAACAACTGATAAAACGTTCGCTTCACGAGACAAAAAGCGCGTCTTATATGCCGGGGAATACGGTATTAGATATTTTCATCAATTCTTTTACGAGGAAAACCCGGCACCGGAGTTACAACGTTACACAATGTACAGCGAACAGGTTAAAGGATGGGCAGTAACGGTTCTCCTCAGACATTGGTTGGTTCCGTAGAAAAGATGAATCAGTGGCTCGAGTTATAACATAAATTACTCTGGTGGCGGGGATCGAACTATCGGTCCCGAGACAAGTAAGCATGAAACCTCGACGAAACCATTTGTCTTAACCCCCCCACCCCCCGCTCTGATTTCATGGCTTCTTCCAAATACTGAAATCGTAATAACAGAAAAACGGTTCATTCGGGGTGGATGTTTTACTTGAAGTAACCAAGAACAATGTTGCGGTCCGTAAGTGAAGACCTTTTACTATTATGTTTCCTTTCTTAGTCCTTTGTAAACCTATTATCTTCGGTAAATATTCGGTTTAGTAAACCTGTGTATTTTGTAAAAAAAAAAAATTTCAATTGAATATTACCTTCATTTTTGAGTAAAATTAATTTTGTAATTTGTTTATTGTCGTTCGATTTACAATGTATAATTCAATTCCTTGTCTTGTGTCCGTGTCTAATCCGAAAACCTAACTTTAAATAATTTGATGGTATCAAAAAGGTTTAGATATCACCCTTCACAACTTGTAGAAATCTATGATGGTAAGAAAGGAACAAACCAAATAATTCACATCCATACTTGCGTAAAGGGTTAAAGTCTAGATGCGGCCATTTTGTTTCTCAGCACTCATTTCTTCCTCAAATACTTTGTCATAAATGTAGGTCAGCGTTCGAATTCTTTTACCTACAAATTGCCTATTCGTACCCATTTTCATCTTTGGTCTGTTAGATCTTCCCATTGACTATAATGAAGTGTTTGTGAAAGGTGTAACTGTTGGAATTTCAACTATGAGGCTATTCCAGTATCGTTATTTGTGTATACGCTTTGTTTTAACTCTTTCGAGACTCCTGTGACATATCCCGAGGTTTCTATGGCTGCTGAGATATATATGTCCCATAGATCCATTTTAGAAGTCAAATAGGACATGTCACGAAAACAATGTGAGATTTTCCTGCTTTTTCCAACCGTAGACCATGGCGCTATCATTAGGTCTGAAATGGCAATCTTTGCAAACAAATCACGTCTCAGCCATTTTTATTTGGAAATTTGTAATGGCTGAGTGGCTAGATTTTTGCCTTTGTTTAAAAAAAAAAAATAACGTTATTCTCGATCTAAAAAAA
>VCCN01004362.1:1061893-1079950 GCA_006491835.1 Architeuthis dux
ATAATAATAATAATAATAATAATAAAAACAGGTTTCTCAGTTCTTCCATTCTTCTGTAGCTGGGAAATAACAAAACTGTTTAAGGGAGATCACTCTGAAAGCAATTTGTCAATGATTGCAAAGTAGCCTCCTTTGGCATGACAGATGGACAGACAGATAGACACATTGCAAATTATAATATAGAATAGATAGATTTGTAGCATAAATGTTAAGGTAAAAACTTTGAAGCTGTGTCTCAAATTCAAAAGTAAAGGATCTTTCAAGAGCATATTAGAAGAAGAATGCATACAATTTGGGATTTTTAAAAAAATCAAAGTAAGAAAAGATAAAAACAGTAGTCGATAGATTATTAGTGAGAAAATGTACATTCATAAAGAAGTGTCTCGGGTAGAAGGAAATAGAATGGAAGAGGAAACTGGAATTATTATGACATTTTTTACACAAAAAGTCAGAGACCAAAATTTAAAAATCTAACCAACGGTTGGCAGGAATAAAAACAGTGTACATGAATAGGAGTCTTTAATAATATAATGTAGATGTAATTAGAATGAAATTCTGAGAATGGTATAAGAATCAAATAGACAGAACAACACTGGAAGATAAGGAGATTGAAAGAATCAGCACACATGCTATGCTCTAATAACCTCCTCAGTAGGCCTATCATAGAAATGAACACCATATGGGAGCTTTTAGTTAAGAAAGAAAAGGCATTAAGCTTAAGATTAAAATTACACCATGGGTAATGCAAAAAGTCATATACTCTGGTTCAGTGGAAGAGGCAGACAAGTGACATCGATGAATTAACTAAAATGCTGGTATGGACAGCAGAATGAGAACAGTCTACCCCCGTTGATTGAATAAAGGGTTCAGTTTGAAATTCCCAGAAGGTCACTGATTACGACAGACACGGCCAAAAATTTGTAACTATAATAACCAAGGTGAGGACACTAGTCCAAATAAATCTATTTTCTTGGCAAAGTCCTTTTCAAATTTTCAGGTTCCTTTTTAGGAAATAATTGATTGACTATTCACCCAAAATATTGTCTTCCATTTCTAACACACACTCCCCAGCTTCTAAAGTGCCCTGTCAGCTGGGGCCTAAAATACACCGACTGCATGCCATGCAGAGGGGTAGCCCCCCCCCCCTCCACAACCAGGGGCCACCTTTTCTTTCACCAAAGTCGCAAGACTCTAGTTACAAAAAGAACCTTCCACCAAAGTAGCAAGATTCTATTTTTTTTTTTTAAATAACCTTTCACTAAAGTCACAAGACTCTATAAAAAATAACCTTTCACCAAAATTGCAAGACTCTAGTTATGGAAAAGTAACCTTTCACCAAAGTTGCAAGACTATTTTTGGGAATTTTAAACTGATTTTGGCATTAAATGACCCATCAAGGGTTGATATGCTGCTAAACAAACCATCCATCAATCAATCAACCAGCATCTAAAATGTGTTCTCATTATATACACTGTAAAACCAATATGGCCGATTATGTAACGCCCTCTCTATCCACACAACATACAAGGCGGGATAACTCCCATTCCCCAAAAGAAAATAAGTAAGAGAATAACTGAGAAGCAAGATCTATGCAATATAGTCTTTCTGTGTTTGAATGGAATATTAAAGAGATTTGGGACTGGAGGAGGAGGAGGAGGAGGAAGAGACAAAATGAAAGAGAAAGAGGGCAACAGGATTTGCAAATTGCTCATCTGACTAATCCCAACCGTTTCCAGACCCCAACAAATATTGCTGCTTTTTATTTGTTCTGATAGTCCAACTAGAAAAAGATCTTTGTTGATGTATGGGTTTTGCAGGCTCGTTTGTTGCAGGTCAAGGTCTACTTACGTCTCCCGGATGTTCTGATCAAACATTTTGGCTCCGGGGATGCCCTGTGCTATGGCTTCATCGTCTTTACAGCTATAAATGATGTTGCCCTGCCGGCCGTCATACGAGCCCTCCTCAAAGCTGCTGGTCGAAGAACCTGAGTCCGAGTCACTGCTGTCAGAATCACTTGACTCGTCATCACTACTACTTGTCTCAGATCTGAAATCAGACACACAACAAAACTACAATCAACTGCCAACTGTCACACACAGTAGATCCAATTTATCTCGTCCTTTCTCTTCATGCAGTTGGTGGTGCAACAACGGCTGGTCGGTCTGTACAGTCCCCGAGACACACACATACACGCGCAGAGTGCCAAAGATGCGCAAGAGGACGACAAAGCTCTGTCGGTAGTCAGCACTTTCTTAGCAGTCGGAATCAATGAGCAATTCGGAGTCAAAGTGTGAAACACAAACACAATATGCATGCAGAAATGCAGTTAAGCATGCAGTCAACACTAAAGCCAATGACATTCTTGGGTTCAGCTTTAAAAAAAACAATACACGATCACTAAAAACACTTATTTTCTGGATCACATTCTTTTTCGTCGTTGGATCAATGCAAATTATGCTAACATCACATTGAACGATCACAAAACAGCACAATGTTTTAAAGTTCAAACAGTTGTTATAGATATCCTAGGAGCCATTAGGAAGCTTAAATGCCAATGGGCAGGCCATGTTACAAGAATATCAGACAACTGCTGGACATCGCGACCCTCAACGTGGATCCATTGAGATCATAAGCAAAATAGCTGGCAAAAAAATAAGATGGTGCGATTATTTGGACAAGTTCAGAATGTATTGGCACTGTGATGCTCGGGAGCAAAAAAAACTGACAGACCTTGGGAAAGGCCTATGTCCAACAACAGACTTTAAAAGACTGATTGATGATGATAATGATCAATGCCAATTTTGTGCTTTTTTTTTACCTACAAAAACCATTAATGATATTGCATTGACAGTGGATGATCTTCATTTTAAGTATTTTCACTGAAAGACATTTTTTAAAAATAATTAAACAATTTAAAAAAAAAAAAAAATAAATTATAAACCATATTCTTTTTCTCGTCTTTTGAGATGTTACTGAAAAATGTAGGAGAGAGAAAGAGAGAGAGTCCTGGATCAGAATTGGTGTTCATGCATAGACACATGCCTGTTGGTGGTGGTGGTCAGTTGGTCGGTCGTCAAACGCGGGCAGAAGATCTCTGTGCTTGTAGGGAACATTGCTTGGCTCAGTCATTGGAAATAACAAACAACACACACGGTACATAGACACCAAAACAACGACGACAAGAACAAAACCACAAACCAAGGAAAGTAGTATCACGAAACTGAGGAGCGGGCAGAACAATCATGCATTGGAAAAGTGTGACATCAAGGTAGAGAACAGGAGAAGAGGGTGAAAAGGCTGAAACCTTAAGACATGGGAAACTTTGAAAGGAAGGAAGAAGCTGAGGCTGATTATTAGGCAACAAAACTGGGCTCCTGAGGATGAGAACTAAACAACACAAAAAAGGGGGGGTTAGGAAATTATAAGCAAACAAAAGATTAAGGAGGAAACAAGAGAGGACACTGCAGTTATATAGGAAAAACATGCAAACCCTCGTACTGCCCTTGAAGAACTGGAGATCAACATGCAAAACAGCCGAAACAACTAAGCAGGTCTTGTTGGTTGCTATTATAAAGACTAAAGGCTTTTGTAACATCACGACTAACAGGTTACAGCCTAACCGCATTGGGTACACCGATTCTCCAATGATCACCGAAGTTAAGCAACGTCGAGCCTGGTCAATACCTAGAAGGGTGACCGTCTGGGAATACCAGGTGCCGTAACCAACTGGTGATCATGAAGAGAGCCATCCATGGTGATCCCATAAATCCTCCTAAGGAGGACCCCGATCTCTACACTACGCTCAATAATGCAAGCCAAAGGCTCCCCTTTCCAAACCCCCACTCCACTTGTACCCTCTGAGTGGTTGGCTGCGAGCGACAAGAACCGAATGAACAACACTGTATCACATGAAGACCAAAGTTCGGGAATTGTCCCCACACTGTCTCGGAAGGGCAGTACAAGAGTGGTCGATAGACAAGCCTAAAATTGCTGAAAAGTTAAGAAATTCTGATAAATACAAATAAATATGTAAACATCTGAAATTTGATCAACTGAAAGTTAAAACAAAATGGTTAGTGGACAATACTTTCATTTTAAAATATTGCAGAAGCGCACAAATAATATTAAAAAAAGCTCAACATATAAAGTGACACGTGCAGATATTAGTGACATAATGAAAAGATAAAAAAAAATACCATCATTTTAATTAACAAGCAATATAAAAAGTGAAAAGGTGTAAAGTTCACAAATGATGTGAAGAAAATTCGAATCTTTTTTTTTGCCTTCTAAATGATTTATGAATTATCTAAACAGCAGTTCTCTAAAGGCGGTCCACACAGGTAAGAGGTTCGAGAAAGGAAAATCATTTTGAAATAAATGCACTTTCTGAAAACTCGGGATGGCTTATTTTTACTACAATCACCAAATCAACGTATAGGGGTCGGCACATAATTTTGCGAACATTAAATGGTTCACAAGAAAAGAATATATTCAGACAGGTCTGGTTAGTCACTCAATAGAAACCATCACAGTACCAATGTCTCTTGGCAGCATGCACTGTTTGGGGTGATCAATTACAAAATTGGAAACAAAGAGTGATCAATGAATCACTTCTCTCACCTTTTATTGGGCAGTGATCACTAAAATGCTGCCAGATACAAACTAAGGGACTAATTTAGCATAAACTTACATTGCCTATTGACCCCACCCCCCACCACTACAAACCTATTTAGGGGTGAGGTATGGTAGGATTTTTTTTTAAAAAAAGAAAAGTTTTTTCTAGACATAGGGAGTAAATGTTTAAATTTTCAGCCCTCTAGCTCTATTGGTGTGGCCTGTACACATGATACATACATATCCAGACTCGCTTAAAAAAATGTAGAAATGTTGACAGTTTTATTGACCGTTTCTAATAAGCTTATTTGAAAGTAATATTGGAAGATGAAGCGACCTCAGCTTCAGAGAGGAAATATAATCATTATTCTACACATTTCTTTTAACTTAATCCTTTTAAGTTGTTTATCAGTTTCAACAAAAATATTATTCAGCTTTCAACTAAGAAATTAAGTCTTATAATTTTGTAGCAGAAAATACAAAATATTGTGTTGAATAAAAGGAAAGAGTTTCTATTTTTGTATCCAAATATTCTGATGAATTTCAATGTTTAATAGGGTTGTTTACAGGGTTATAATAGGTCAACCAGAATGTCTACCCAAGCATTATCGAAATCGGAGAGAAAATGAAGGTGGAGCCTAAGAAGTTGAAATAGTTAGAATTCATGATGGGTGGTAACAATAATTTAACCCTGCCAACGAAATTGGGACAGGTATATGTATTCATTTGTATCTGTTCATCGGTCCACACAATATCTCCAAAAGTTCTCAATGAATTTCAATGACATTTTTTGGAAGGGTGGGACATGGGCTAATGAAGAATTGATTAAATTTTGGGATGGATCCAGGAAATTCTTTTTTACAGTCACCACCCCGGCATCGTAGGTTATACATGAACTGATTTTCATTCAGTTTTAAGTGCATTGGCAGAGATATGCTCTCCCTTTCTAGTCTATGAGTGTGGAAACTAAAAGCAGAGAAGAAATATAAATAACTAGCATTCCAAGGGAAATTATGGATCACCACCACCCATATATGCTGTGTTGGGAGTGATCAATTAAAAGGTTGGGCTGTGATTACTAAAAAATGTCTGAATTTTCAAAAAAGCTAGCGGGCTCAAACTAGTGACCAATTTAGCATAAGCTTACATTGAAAATTGAACCCCCCCAATAAAACCCTATATTGGAGGGGAATTTTCAACAAAAAAAAAAAAAAAAAAAAAAAAAAAAAGCATTTTCTCTACTCATTGAGGGATGTGTGTACAACATTTCAAGTTTCTACTATGAACGGTTAGTGAAAATCCAGATGGATAAATAGATAAAATTGAACCCCCCTCTAAAAACCTATTTAGGGGGGAATTTTCAACAAAAAAAAAAAAGAAAAACATTTTCCCTATTCTGGATAGATAGATACATATAAATGAATAACCTAAACCTTTGATAGTGGTGATTAATTATCCAACTTGAAAGCCTGCAAAAACTCGAGACGTGATAAGGGGAACATTAAGGACCAACTACATCAATGTTTTTCTCAAATCATCGTTAAGTGTTCCTAGGTGAGAAGTGAACAAAATACAGAAGTAAGGAAAAAGAGTCAAATACCATTGACAAGGTATTTGATCCTTGACCCGCCCACAAGTATAGTTCTGCTCCAATTGTATAACCTTTGGACACACATGACTGGAGACACACCATAAAGAGGACACCAATCTTGCTATTCTACAAAAGGTATTCAAATATCTAAATCAGTGGTTCCCAAAGGGTGGGTCATGCCACACTGGTGCGGCAAGAGAGGATTGCGAGTGTGGTGGCAAGATTCGAGGACAATCAAACAAACATTTGAATATTCAGCCTGTAAAAGTTTACAGATTTCATGCCATCTCACTTTGTGTTTAGCAAAATGTAGTATAGTATAGAGTGTTATAGATTGGGGGGGGGGGGCTCAATTTGAAATGTAAATTTATGCTAAATTGATCTCTTAGTTTGTGTCTGGCAGCACTCACTTGCTTTTTGAAAATTCTGACTTTTTTTAGTAATCACTGCCCAACAAAAGGTGAGAGAAGTAACTTATTTATTGATCACCCCCAACACGGCATGCTGCCAAAAGACATTGGTCACATGATGGTTTCTATTGAGTGACGAACCAGGCGTGTTAAATATTCTGTCCTGTACATAAATAAAAAATATCAAAGTAGATATTAAGAATGCAAGATTTGGCTGAGCCTGTTCCTAACATTGAATCATTGCTTGGTCCTTGGTCTCGTAACCAAGTACTGGGTTTTCCGTCCCCTGTACCAGGTTGTTGGGGCACCCATTTTCATGGGTGTGTCTTGGGTGAGATAGCCTGATGGAGGCCATTCTTCTCCAGGCTTCCTAAATCCTACTCTTTATGCAGAGTGCTTAGCAGAGAGGCATTGAGTACCATTTTTAACCCACCAGTGTCACATACAATTTAATTGATCTACACAGTCTCTTATATAATATTTTATCCTTGATTTTAACTCATGAAGTGTACTAAGTGACATCTACTGAACATCCTGGTGCAGTCACATGACTGTGTATCCATTTGACTACCCAGAATCCCACATAATGTTCCTTCAAGTAGAAATGGGTCTGGGTTCTTAAAGTTTTTGGTATGACTGCCATGGATTGAACCTATGACCTACCGAACTTGAGGCAAGCACTCTACCTCAATCATTGCTACTTAAAACTTATTCCAAGCTTTCATCTCATAACAATAGCAAAGTGAAAAGATATTTGAAACAAAAAAACAACAATACACAAGGGAAATAAGAGAAGGGGAAAGAGATCAAATGCGCCTCCAATATATAATTTCTAAAAGTACAGCGGAAAAGTCAGTTGAAACCCTGAGATGAAACGGAGAAAAGAGCAATTGATTGGAGAAATTTGCCAATAACATAAAAAAAAAGGCTTATATTTTATATATGTTAACAAATGGATATGCCGAGTCAGATCTTACCAAAAAGTAATACAGTATAAAACATATATGGAAAGTAAAAAGTATTTATTGATTGAAATGTAGTTCTCTATAATGGAGGAAAGTTTGGAAGCTTCAAATAGGTAGGTTATACAAGATCCTTTCTATATTAAAAAAAAAATACAGATAATAACTATAAGTGAATTCTCAAGAAAACAGATATGTAATTCTGCAGTAAAATGCTGCAGTAATACATCGATAAAATAATACATCAATTCCAGAGATGTTATTACAGGAAAATGTAAGAGTTAAGAAGTCCATTACCAAAGAGAAGGTAAGTATATTGAGAGACATATGTCATCGTCAATGTTCAATGACATATGTCATCGTCAATGTTCAATGACATATGTCATCGTCAATGTTCAATGACATATGTCATCGTCAATGTTCTCTCTAGGTTTTGGTATAATCAGCGTGCGCAAAAATCTCACATTGTGCAATTTTTTTTCCTGTGACAAAAGTATATGCACACTGAATGCTTGTGCATATGTAAACTTGAAACGGTTTCAAGATAATTTTGGCACAGCCTAACTTTCGTGACTGAGAGGCCACACAAGTAGATTGAATATCAGAAAATTCTTTTTTAGCAATCGAGTGGTGGGACTTTGGAATAGATTACCAGAATATGTAGTGCTATCAACAGATGTAAATGATTTTAAGAAAAATTATTATGTTTATTACAACACTGCAAAGGTTTAAGGCCCTAGATATTGTGTAAATATGATTGTTATGTGTGCTTGTATATACAAATTGTATACTTTTTTTTTTCTCACACTAAAATAAAATGTTTTTTAAAATGTTTTAATAAAACTGTACTGGCATGTTTTGTGCTGTTAAGTATCATGAGTTATTCCCCTTCAGCAGAAGAGTCCTTATCCACTTCCACTAAGGGGCGCTGTTTTACATTCTGGTCAATGAGCAGCCATATATTGCATTGTGTTATTAGTAGATAAAGGGAGCTCGAGAATCCACGTGTGTGTATCGTTACTGCAGCCATTATTTGAATAAAGGACCTGTAAGTACGTAATCTTTTGTTGCATTTTTAATCTGTTAATATCAGTCATTAAACCAAGCTTACATGTTTTAATAAAACTGTACCAGCATGTTTTGCTATAATACAAGTAGGATTGTATTAGTTAAGATTTTATTCTATAATTTAAAACTACTTTGTTCATTTTGTTGTTCTATTAAATAAAACATTAATGAGTATTTCTCATTTTTATGTGGTGCAATGTTGAAATAAGTTAATAACAATAACAGCCATCAATTCACAGATTATTATTATTATTGAATTGCTGAAATGGTTAAATAAAAACTTCTTCAACTTATTCATTGCTACATCATTTGAGGTAATTAACCATTTGTACACACATTAATTTGCTTTGTGTGTTGCTTGCAAAATGTGTGCACACACGCAGCTCAGAGGGAACTATGGTCATCATTGTATAGATGTGGGAGGTGCAGAGGGGCGTGCCAGTTAACGGCAGAGAAAACGGAATTGGTGAACCAAGTTCGAGTTTTAGCCAAGGCATGAATCCAATTCTCCCAATTAGCCCTGTTAGGCAGTCCATCTGACCAAAAAAAAAACAGCGCCATAGCTGGTCCCAAACCCAGGTAAAAGGAAGTGGGGCAGAGGCTAGCAACTCCACCCCTATAAAAGGTACTTGCTACTGAAACTGCAGCAGAATGGTTGTGGCCCTATGCTCCACAAGGGGTCTACAGGAATAAACAAACAAATCTGAATGGTATTACAAGGAACTACAAGAAGAGAGGAAAGTATAACAAGAGATTAAAGAAGGTTTATTAATAGACATATTTTAGATTGTAATGGCAATTCAGAAGACCTTGCTGTGTACAAATGAGATGTTTTAGTTCATTTTGACATTTCGTCAGTTCATTCTGGCTTATTCAGAAAAATTGATGGACAAACAAGAAGTTGTCTGCCACACACAGTCGATGTCTGGTTGTGGACGGGTTCAGTGATCAATAATTAAATTAAGTGGACATTTAATGTTTCAAATAATAGAGAATTGGATGACACATCTTTACAGCATGGTCTTCTGAATTGTCATTACAAATCTAATATTGTCGGATAAATTACAATTAACATCATTACACTGGTCAAATAGACATATGCACACAGACACACACACACACACACACACACAGGAGAGAGAGGTACAAAGAAATGTATTCTTATAAGTAAATGACCAAGACAGTAAAGTTGAAGCCAGTAATCTTCAATATATATTACATATAGAAAGAGTCATAGATCTGCACTATATTACAATAAGCACAGCAGAAAATAGAAACATCATCTTTCCTGAGAAAACCATAGTAGCAATAACAATCAGGTTTTATTCAACACTTAGACAAAGCAAGGTAATAAAACAAAACCTTAACGATACAGACACAGATATATGGACAGGCACTTCTATATGATATACATATCTTAACCCATAAGAAGCCACTGTCACACCAGTGTCACATACAATTTAATTGATCTGCACAGTCTCTTATATAATATTATATTGGGTCTGGGTTCTTATGGGTTAAAATTTTACTTATTTTATTGCTTTAAATATGATCATTCATCAGCAACATTTACTTTTAAAGTATTTTATATTTATATTACTTATTTTATTTATAAATAAATTAAATGTGAATTTTTTTCTATGACAGAAGCCAAAATTGTGACTTTTTCCTAGCCAACATTTAACTTTTTCCAGGTCACCAATGTCCTTTGACTTAAAGCTCTAACATCAAAAGTCAGTGTAAGTAAATATACCATTATTTCACATGAAAGGACTTTTCTAGTACCTTGAATCAAAATAGCTAGATTTGCTAGAGGAACAGTAGTATAAGAAAGCATTTAGTTTTAACAGTGACATATACAAATTAATCAACCAATGTCAGAGCCTGGGGCAGTAATAGGCATGAGTTAATAACATCCTGTCAGGCATAATGTGGGTGAACATTAAGAAGACAAACTATATCCAATTAACATTTACTAGTGAAGCATTTACATAATATCCACCACACACATAGGCACGCAGGAGAAGAGTGAGGGCAGTTGTTGGAAAACTGCCCATCAGAATCAAGTGTGAAGTATTTTCAAGTTCTAAGTGTCATTCACTCAGCCAAGAAAAATGGGTCACACCATTCAGACAAGAACAAAATTCCAAGTAAAAATGGTAAATACTCTAAAACGAATGTGTAGACTAACAATTTGATAATGATGAGGGGGAAGGAAGGGTGAAGACAATGAAGAAATTATTAAAAATTCTAAGGTTTTAACTAATTAGAAGCAAACTAGAAAAAAGAAAAGAAAATTACCATTTTTATTATGGAACTTTTGGTTAGCATCGTATAGATAAAAGGGGAAATATTTTTGTATACTATAAACTAAATTGAATCATTAACACTCAACGTTCACTTTGCATCACTATTGCCCATGGAAAAGATATGAATCTACTTCTTCCCTTCTCTCTATGGGTTTGGAGCCCTTCAGCCCTGTAAGGCAGTCCATCTAAGAGAAGGTTACTCTGACAGAAAAAAACCTACAGCTTGGTCCGATGCCCAGGTAAAAGAAGAGGGTTGGGTGTGGGGCTAGCAACTCCATACTGAAATCACAGCAACAAATGCAAAAAAAGGGAAAAGAATGTCAAATTTTATTTATATTGCAGAGAACAGATGACCAAATATTTGGTCATCTGTTCTCTGCAATATAAATAAAATCTGACATTCTTTTCCCTTTTTTTTGTTTATTCCTTTAGACTCCTTGTGGAGCATAGGGCCACAACCAGTCTGCTGCGGTTTCAGTATGAAGTTGCATTGTGTGAAAAGCAGAAACTCATAACAGAAGCTCATATTCCACTAGAGATTTCAAATTATCCGAGATGAGGTAAAACAGATTTTCTAATCAAAAAGTCTGATTGGAGAATCTAGAATCCTTTTTTTTTTTCTTAATTTTATTCCATCAGTGAAGTTTCTAAGGAATGCAGTTCCTCTTAAAGTGACAAGTTAAAAAAATGCACAGAAATCCATGGGAAAAAAAGCAGATTATATCGAAACAGAATTTGCTGAGGTTCTTTTTTGTTTTATTTTTTCATTTGATTAAGTTTGAAACAACAACAACTTCAACAGAGAAGCCAGGCTGTTTTTCTGGAATCAGACAAAGAGGAGAAGCAAAAAAAAAAATAGGTTTCAAGAGTGTCAACACTCTTCTCAGAGAAGAGATAGAGAATCTCTTTTGGAGATGTCCTTCAGCATCAAACATTACAAGAAGCAGGTCTGATTAGTCATCACGTGACCAACATCTTTTGGCAGAATGCCATGCTAGGGGTGATCAATTAACAAAATTGGAAAAAAGGGGTGAATAAGTCACTTCTCGCGCCTTCTGATGGACAGTGATCATTAAAATGTCTAAATTTTCAAAAAAAGAAGCGGGAACACTGTCAGACACAAACTAAGGGACCCATTTAACATAAATTTACATTGCAACTTGAACCCCTAGCTAAAAACCTATTTAAGTGAGGAATTTTCCAAAAACAAAAAAGTTTTAGTACACAAACTAAGGGACCAATTTAGCATACACTTACATTATAAATAGAACCCTCCAATAAAAACATTTTGAAGGGGAATTTTCAGAAAACAAAAAAGGTTTTCTCTAAACATAACAAGGAGTAAATGTTGAAATATTTTCAGCCCTCTAGCTCCATTGGTGCAGCCTGTATGCGCAACAGATAGCCAGACCCTAAGAAACCTATGGTGACAGTTTTGGCTGACAGTTTCTAATACCCATCAACATTGCCAATCTCTGTCGACTTCACCCACCCAAAAGATTCAAAAGTAGAAACAAAGAGATGCTATCTTAATTATTCCTTGTAAACAAAACTAGAGAAACCGAGATAGCTTCAAGCCAACACATTATCTCTAAATGTATTCCACCTTTGCACAACACTCAAATAACAAAGGTAAAGGGAAAAAAAACGGCTCAGTTGTAGATGCCATCAATATGGTTGTAGATGCAACACAATATCTCCAAAAGTTCTAAATGAATTTTATTGACATTTTATGGAAGGGTAGGCCATGGGCCAAGGAACAATTGATTACATTTTGGGAAGAATCCAGGAGTTTTTTTGGCCGATTTTGTTAACACTGCGAAATAGGATAGTCTTTTCAGATATAATATCGCAGTAATGACGTCATGGTGACGTCATCAATAAATATGATAAACTGCAGTGTAGCTGCTTTTTAAACTACTGAATGATATGTAAGCTGATTGTTCAGTTTTTAATAACAATGACGTTGGCAGAGGTATTCTAGTTTTGGCTTTGTATATGTATGTACACTGTCTTGTCCAATCCAACGGAGACCAGATGTTAAATGACAGGTTTGGTTAGTCATTCAATAGAAACTCTCACATGACCAATGTCTTTCTGCAGCATGCCAAGTTGGGAGTGATCAATCAAAAAGTTGGAAAAAAGGGTGAACAATGAATAATTTAATTCTCTCGCCTTTTGCTGGGCCATGATCACTAAAAAAAGTTTGAATTTTCAAAAAAAAAGAGTGGACAGTGCCAGATACAAACTGAGGGACCAATTTAGCATAAACTTACATTATAAATTGAAAACTCCCACCAAAAAAACGTTTTTTTAGACATAACGAATAAATGTTTAAATTTTTAGCACTATAGCTTATTGGTGGTGCAGCCTGTATGCGTGATAGCCAGACCCACTTAGCTTGATTGGTACAGCCTGTATGTGCAATAGCCAATCAGCCAGACTAACTTAAAAACTGAAGAAACCTACGTTGACAGTTTTGGTGGACGGTTTCTAATTCCATTTTTGAAAGCAAGCAGCCAGGTAGATATGGCGTCTCGTCTTTCTTTGTATCCTGCATCCATGCATCTCATTTCCCAACCTGAGAACTTTGGAAACTGGCCAAACGTCAAGAGCCAAGAAGTTTCCCTGGTCTCTCATGTAGAAAACTAAGTGGTTTGACACGTCTGGCAAGAGTGTGGCTTCTTTCACTAACAACAGTGAACATAGCTGACTCCAATTCTACATTCCCAACATATGTCGTGCTGGTGGTGGTGGCCGCATTTAAGCAGGTGATGCTATACAAACAAATATCACCAGGTTTAAGATTAAGAGTTGCCAATTTGGCGGATTTTACTTTGTCTCAAAGCTGACATAGAGGTGCAGAGTGGCCAAGCGGATAACGGCATGGAGAAAGACTCAGCAAGCAAAGTTCCCTTGGGAAAGGCATGGATCCAGCCCAAGTGAGTGATACCACTTTGGGTGCTTGCCACTTCTAAGTCCATTTCATACATAGCAAGCCAGGGCCAAGACAGACAGTGATGTGCAGAGTCTAGGCAGGGACGGCTGAAACCATAGTCTGCATAAGGGCACTACTTTACCACTTTTTTGGAAGCAGACACCTGAGGACTTCAAAACTCGTATCACTATAATAAATTTTCTTCCTCTCAGATTTACATACAAGAAACTAAAAAGGAATTTGTATCAGAAGATGTTTATTTAGAAAAGGCAGTCAAAAAGGCTTTAATGAATTAAAAAAGTGAACGGCAAATCTTCATTTTATATAAAAGCCAAGTCACTGTTTTTGTTTGTTGGTTTTTGTCATGCTAAAGCAAACAGAAAAAGAGGAAGGGTAAAGCAAAGCTTTTCCTAGGACTAAAGCAACCTCCTGCTATGTGTTCATGTCTACACCACTACTACTGCTCTCTTCATGGTAAGATAGCAAACAAATATAGGCATTTCTGATTTTTCATAAATATAGCTTTTTTTCTTTCTCATATTAAAAATAAATTTTTTTTTACCCAATCCTGTTGCCTTATTGTTTTAAAATTAATTAAAAAAAACAGAAAATATGAAGAGTTGGAGAAAATCAATTAAAAAAAAAAAAAAAAAAAAATTCTGTTTGAGGTATGAGTCTTTTTGTTGGCAATAAAAATATTTTATGCGTAGTATTCTAGTTCTTATAATAGTTTCCAAGTTGCCAGGTTGGTTGACAAGAAAAACTTGTTTAGGTTTCAATTAACTGAACACTCCACTTCTCAAGAGGATTTTCAATGAAACATTTTATTCAGGTGACCAACTTAATTTTATCATTCTGGAGATTTTTTTTTAATTGCATCTTTTATCAGCTTAACAACAAAACAAACGCAACAAACATGTTTGCAGTCATGTTACATACATTAACTCTTAAAGTCAAATTAAAAAATTCAAATGTTAGATCAAGGGTAATAACTTCTGATCAGAGTTACTTTCAATGTAAATCTTTTTCATTCAATACACAAAAGAGTTCCATTTCTTTAAATATTATTCATAGAAGAGTTCCACTGTGTTTAGGAGCGGTTTCAAGCGGTTTGTGTGTGTTAAGAGAGTTAAATGTTAAACTCACGTTTTTGGTTTTACAAAAACAATACTGAGGAGATTTCATCTACATATATAAAATGCAAGGCGTATCCAAATATATGTGTGTATATCAGAGTTGCCAGATTAGTTTTCTGAAAATCAAACACAAAACAATTTCTTATATCTAAACGCAATAAAAAATATCTAAATTTAGATATAAAATATCAAAGTTTTCAACACTGCGTGGGGCCTTAATACAGACAATTTTGGATGTCCGACTTTTAAAATCTTTAATCCGAAATATCTGGTAACCCTGGAGTATATATATATTCCATATTGAAACAAGAATGGTCGGAGGTGACTGCTCTTGTTTCAATATGGAATATTAGCTCCAAATGATAATGTTAATTATTAAATTAACTTTTTCTCATGTTGAGCAATCGAATTAAATATTTTCAACAACATATATGGGATTCGTATTTGTTATAATACTACTACGACAGTGAGCGAACAGATACTACATTTTGATCCTAGGCAGAAGTCCTGGGGAGCAACACTTTGACCATAGGCAGAGCGCACAGATACTTTGATCCTAGGCAGAAGTGCTGATCGATGCAGCACATTTTTGACGGGTTAGTATAAGAATACCTAATTATATAAACAATGCATCCATACGTGTTAGATTAAATTATCTACCAATAAAGATAAGTACTATCAATAATAGTATAATAGATGACTGTATTATATACTTACATCTTTTTTTTTTTTTTTTTAAATACACATTAGAAAACAAAAGCACTGTTGTTTGCATTTGGCTAATATAAATAAGACTTTTAGAAAAAGCTAAGCTAAAAATATATGGGATAAAATAAAACCAGATAGAAAAGTTGTTTTTATTTTAATCATCTGAAAAAAGCGCACCAAGATTTGAAATACAATGAAAGACAAATATTAGGTCTTCACATTTTTTTAAAAGTAGTCAGTGTTGTTTAGTGGAATTTAGTTTTTTGCTAACAACAAATCCTCTAAGCCACAGGAAAAATGCCAAAGCCTATTATAATGCCCGATTGAAAAATCAAGATTGAAATACGCAAAGCACAAATCTTTGGTACACATCATTTTTTCAGAAACCATTATTTATACTGCCTGATGAAGAACTACAACACTCATCTAACTATAATCCACCAAATGTCTGTCTGTCCGTCCGTCCGTCCTCGCATAACTCAAGGACCGCTAGAGCTATGGCCACCAAATTTTCTATGGTTACTAATGAGAGCATGTTTATAGAATATTTCTTGGACCCCAACACCCACGTTATAAGGGGGGACACCCATACAGGTTTTTCCGGCTGTTCGAAAGTAGAGCATTCCCATTAAAACGTTTCATTGGCTGAATTGACATGAAGCGAAAAAGCAATTACCATTAATTTATATGAGGAAAATGTGATGATATGTTGGGCTGTATTGTTTGGGGAGGGGGGGGGTTACAGAGACTGGCGTGTAGGAGAGAGAGAAAGAGTGTGTGCCCTGCCTCCATAACAACTCACTGTAATATAAAAGCTATTTTTGCTTTACTTTTTTCTCTAAAAGCAAAGAAGCGACATAAAGGAAACTTTCAGAAAGAGGGGGGGCGGGCAACATGCACAGGAAAGAACCATGCTGAACATCACATGAAGAGACCATCAAAGAACATATTAGAAAACAAACAGGGTTGAGAGATATCCTAAAAGCGATTAGAAAACTCAAATGGCAATGGGCTGGTCATGTTGCAAGAATGTCTGACAACCGCTGGACATCATGACTCGCAACGTGGATCCTTAAGATGGCGTGACGATTTGGACAAGTTCAGAATGTATTGGCTTTGCAACACCCATGACCAAGAGGTCTGGTAAATCTTGAGCAAGTTCTATATCCAATGACGAATGTTAAAAGGCTGACGATGATCATAACTTATTAGAAACCTTTTGTCATCTGAAGAAATATTTGTTGAGGGATGGTCAGTCTATTTTTCTTTCATGATTGAGCAATGTGCATCTGAGCATTTCTAATATCTGTAATAAAGCCTTGTAAAACAATGTCATGCGCTTGTTCACACCCAGTATGGCTACAGGATGGGCTCAGATAAAGAAAATAGCTTTTATGATGTCATATGATATAATAGATGTACAAATGGCATTATTTTAATAACTAGTTTTAACAAATGTTACTTTATCAAAATAATCTTTAGATGGTACACACATTAAATAAAATAAATTCATATATTAAGAGACTGAAATGTTTTCCTATCTCTCAGGTTATCTATTATTCAATTACTAGAATAGTAACCATAAAGAATGATGTATGGACACTTTTTGCGAGGATCAATGTATCTGTACGCTTTGCCTAATATCAAAGTGTAGTATCTGTGTGCTCTTCCTAAAATCAAAGTGTCAATCTCCAGCACTTCTGCCTAGGATCTAGGATCTAGATATTCCCATGCGAGTACTTTTTTTTTTTTAAATTTTTATTGGCAGTTTTAATTAATATTTATGTGAAATATAACACTCTTCTAAAACAATATGGTATTAAGTCACAGCTTTTTAGCTGTAGAATTCTGGGACGCTAATTTACATCCGTCTTACGGAAATAAGGCCTCGAAGTATGCGGTTCATATATTACCATATTTTGTAAACAATTATTCAGTTCATTACTGCTTCAGTTACTCACTGTAGTTATTTTCTTCCTTCCTTACCGTCCATCGGTTCGATATGTTGTGAAGGTTACGCTTACAACTTCTTGGCTAAAGTCTAAATGATCTAACAAGATATTAACAAAGCACTTCTTGCTTTTAACCAGAATTCTGTACTTCACAATACTTTACTATTTTTTTTTAATATTAATATTTCAGGGAACTAACAGCATACTTCAAGGATTTACTTCCCTAAGACAGATGGGAGGTAACAGCCCAGTTTAATACAGGCCACCCATAACAAAGTTTGCATTCAATTACAGTAGATCGTGGAGCCCAAAATATTTTACTAGCTGAACAATAGCTAGATAAAGCTAAAGATTACCTCAACAATAGCT
>VCCN01004362.1:1080244-1097103 GCA_006491835.1 Architeuthis dux
GCTCCTAAATAGATACATTGGTCAAGGCAAGTTTAGAATGCAGTGTTCGCTTTTTGCTACCCCAATTCACACATTATAATGGGGGTGGCCTGTATTGCACTTGCTTTGTTAAAATAAGCCACCACACCAACACACACCCACGCTAAAAATATATTTTTTCGATCAAGACAGACTAAATTCTGGAGGTACCTAAGGTATTATGGATTTTATGCAATAACTTTCTTTCCATCTCTATAATGCAATCTAGCAACTTTAAACCATATTGACATGGGCAATGCCCGGTATCCCTGCTAGTTACTTATATAAAAACTTTGCCCATCCGCATAGTTTTCTGGCCGACCTTGCCCAGGCTGTTACAGAACACTGGCGCCACCACTGATATACAGGTAGATAGACATTGCATTTCAGATATGTGGATTATATTTATATCAAATACAAGACCGATTATAATGACACAAGTCAAGTATAAATAAACCAGTAGAGCACCAACAGGTGAACAAAATGTTAATTAAAACAAAACTAAAAAATAAATTGCCTTCTTTTTTTTCTAAGAATGAATTCTTAATTTTTTATGCGAAAATAAAAGTATTAATTAAAACAATTCAGCACACATTCCACAGAGGTTGTTAACAATACTAAAGAGTATAGAAAGTAATTTTTCTCAGCAAATAGGAAAAAACTACCGAAAGAAAAGAAGAGCAGACGCAGAGATTTACATAAAAATAAATCGGGTTAGGAAAGGCTAACATCAAAGGTGGCTTTGATCTCTCAGAGATGAGAAATACTTGTTGTTCTGGTTGATGTAACTGCTGAAAATGTTATTACAGCACAAGGTTGCCAAATTAGCCATTTTCGGCTAGATCTGGCTGAATTTTTTCCAATTTAACTGATAAAAAACAGACAGTTTTAGCCATAAATAACAAGCGATACCTGGCGACACTACTACAGAATTAGAAAACCAGAAGAGACTTAAGAACATAAATCTGGAATTACAAATATCATTACAATTAATTACAAGGATGGGGGAGGTGTGAGTGGCAGAGTGGTTAACGGCTAGAGGAATAGGATTGACGAGCTGAGTTCAATCTCCAGCTCAAAGAGTTTATGTTCACTTTGCATTCGCACTGATGCCCTTGGGAAAGGCATGAAATCCATCTCTTACCCCTGGTCAACATGTCATAGGCTTTCATTGCAGGGTATGGCCAATTACACCTCAGGTCTTACTTGGGGAAGGCCTATGTCCAACAACGGACATAAAAGGCTGATTTGTTTTTTAAATTTAAAAAAAAAAAATCATCAGTCAAGATATTTATTTGCAACTCCACTATTGCAAAATCTGACGGAAGGTTGGTTAGTGAAGGGGAATCCACAAGTGACACACAGTGTGGAGCTAGGTTAGGACTTCCAAAAACAAAGATCAGCAACTTTTTTTTTGTTTTTATTTTTAATAATGAGACATCAGTCAAGCCATAAAAATCAGAGAATGCCCTTACATTTTCTTCTAACTGCAATGAGGAGGTGCAGTCCAAAGGACCGGACCACAGTGTTCAGATCATATAAGGCCAAGAATCACCAAGCCTAATAACAGAGACAAAGTTGATGGAAATCCAATTTTACACTATTAGAAACTGTCAACATCATTTAGGTTTTTTCAGTTTTTAAAGTGGATCTGGCTGGCTGGATAGCTATCTATGCATGTATCATGCATACAGCCTGCACCAATGGAGCTAAAGGGCTGAAAATTTAAACATTTACTTTTTATTGTCTCTAGAAAAAACATTTTTTGTTTTTTTTTAAATTCTTCCCCTAAATTGTTTTTTATTGGGGGTTTCAATTTACAATCCAAGTGTATGCTAAATTGTTCCTTTAGTTTGTGTCCGCCAGCATTCAGACTTGTTTTTGAAAATTCAGACTTTTTTTTTTAATGATCATCGCCCAACAAAAAGCGAGAGAAGTAACTTATTCATCGATCACCCCTTACCACAATCTTTGTTTTAATTGATCACCCCCAACATGTCATGCTGCCAAAAGACATTGGTCACATGACAGTTTCTATTGAGTGACTAACCAGACCTCTACCACTATTCTTCCCGTTTATTCCTTTCCAGAAAATATGGAGCGTCCACCTTTGCCCTCAATTCTTCAGAACTGCACTTAGAATATTTGCAAGCTTCAAAGTGCATTCGAATAAAACAAAAAGCAACCCTGGCTTTAAGTACTCTGAAGAATGTTAAGTAATAGCATATGACATGGGGGCAGTGGGTGACCGACTATAAATCATACAAAACAACAACATTATTACCAAAGCCACATTGTTTTCTTTTAATACATGGAAAAGCAACATTAAAAGAGAAATTTACTTTCTTGTGTCAATCCCAACAAAAACAATGCTACAAGCCAAGTAAACCATTGCTTAGATTACAATGTGTTTAGATCATACCAATCTATGATAGGGCAGCATTACAAAATATAAAATAAAATACACATTTTAGCTAAAATAAGGGAAAAATACAGGTAACAACTAAATTATTCATTGATCACCCCTGTAAGGTTGATATAATGACACATATTAACAGATTAAAATGCAACAAAAGACGTACTCACACAGATCCTTAATTAATAAACCGCTTGTAATTGAAAGTGGAACTCTTCAATGAATAATATAAAAAATAGTGGAACTCTTCTGTACATTGAATAGAAAAAGAATTCATCAAATGGTCAAAGGGAGATAATTTTAATCAGGAGTTATTTCCCTTGATAATGACAACCAACTTATTTTTATGTGAACAGAATTCTTGCTATTCAGACAAAAATACACTTCAGAATGATCCTATGTTGCCTTTCACTTCTTTTTGAATAGATATAAAATTCAGCAAAGCATTATCCTTTTTTGATGTTCTTGTAAAATCCACTATAAAAACTTTTGTCACTGACAGTTTTAACTCTTAAATTCATAAACCGCTTGTAATTGACAGTGGAGCTCTTCAATAAATAGTAATAGTGGAACTCTTCTGTGAATTGAATTTAAAAATCTTAAATTCACCAAATGGTCAAAGAGGGATAAGTTCAATCAGAAGTTATTTTCCTTGAATTTGACATTCTATTTTCCTTGTATGAATTTAAGAGTTAATGACCTCCAAAGGTGGCCTTTAATCAAATAGTTCTGAAAAATAAAAATCCTAGAAAAAAAAATGGTCATGAATTTCCATATAGCTTGAAAAATATGATGGTATTTTTTTTGTTGTGCATTTTATTTTTGTTAAAAGATTTTCTCAGTAAATTATAAAAAAACAAATAGCCAATAAACAATTAATTAGAAGCAACAGCAATAGTATTTTTTTTTTACAGATTAAACAAAGCTGAGAAAAAAAAAAAATCAATAAGCGTTCAAGAGAGAAAAAATGTGAAAGTCTATGAATGAGAGAGAGAGGGGGGGGGGTAAAAGAAGCAGAGTAAGTAAAAACAAAAAGAAAGTGAAAGAATGTAAACACCAGAATTATTTACTCCCAGTAGGAAAATAAATCTATGAAAAGTAGATTTATCTACATGTCCAGTGAGTATTGTATATCTGAAAAAGTGTAGTAACTGATGATAGGTTTAACTCTTTCCAGACGGCCTGGCCAGCCAAACACACGTGCCTTTGTTTACAACCAAATCTATTAATACCAATTGGCTGTAGAGGAGTATACACACTATCAAACCAGTCCGAGCAACATGTATCAGCTGGTGCCTCAAAATTAGAGATATGATCTAATTCTGATACCATGACAACTAGACATAGACTTATGAATGCCCAGGAGGCATTGCAGCACATTCCCTGATGACAAGGTTGAGTACGCAGAAATTATTGTTTTATTATAATTCATTAGAATTAGTTTTACATGATCTGTAAACATAATTGTTACAATTTATTATAACTTCATCTTTCTCCGTTTTTAGTTTTGTTAGATGTAGTATTATAAATCATTATTTTATTTTTTTTTTATGACTACTTTTTACCTTCATCTTAAATTTTATTTCGAGCTTCTGCTTCCAGTTAAGTCTCGGTAGCATAATTGGTAAAGCAGACAGAGCTAAATGGTTCTTCCCCTGGCTAGGGGATGTCGGTTCGAGTCCCACCTGAGGCTTATTCTTTATTTTCCAATCAACACTATTTTGCTCACTGCCAGAGGGTAATCAGTCTGAGCAAAAGTTGCGATAAAAAGCAACTAATAAAATTTAAGATAAAGGGAAAAAGTAGTCATAAAAGAAATTTAAATAATAACTTCATCTTTGATACAGTTATATTTACAATATATTTTGGATTTTCTTTTTTTGCAATTCTATTACATTTGATTTTGATAAAATTGACCAAAACCAGATATTCACGAGTAAAAATGCTTCTACCTGGGCAAAGTCTTACTAGTATATATATGGTATAGAGGGGTTAACTTGTATAGATAGCTCACAAATTGAATTCAAATCTGAGTTACCTTAAAACTGGTGAAATTTAGTAATAAATTCTGTCTGGAAAAGGTAAATCAATTCCTGACCATATTACTTGTCTTAACATAAGAAGGGGTATCTAGTTGTAAAACATCTGTGTCACGAACTTTAGACAGAAAAAAGAAAATGATATGAAAAGAAGAAAGAGCCCGACAATTATTTGCTATGAAGCATGTACAGTATCTTCTGGCATATGAGGCGCACATCCCTATAAGACACGCATCCCTATAAGACACGTGTCTTTGCAGGCATATTCTAAAAAAAAAAAAAATAAATAATAAAACCCCTCCTTTCCCCCAATCTTCATAGCCCACACTATCGGGTTATTTTAATGCTCTTATCTCTTCAAACCTATATTAACAACTCCACAGTGGCTGGCTGTTTACATTATTTGCATAGCGCAGTTGTAAACAACTGATAAAGTGTTCGCCCACCCACCCGCCCCCCCACAGACAGAACTTAGAGAAAAAGTGCGCCTTATATACCGAAAAATATGGTAAATGCATGAGAAAGTGAATATAAGATACAGGGTGTCCATAAAGTGCCTATCTATTTTTGTTTCAAATTAAAATCTAAAATAGATAAGAGTTTATGGAAATCCTGTATAAAGAAAACCAAGGGGCCAATGTTCCTGTCCCTGCATGATTATCTACTAGCTATTGGTGACAACAAAAGATGAAGCAAGTAAGCTAACAGCAAGACCAACAGACAGACAGAAACCCAAGCAGACCCCAGTTTCCTGGAATAAGAAATGAAAGTGCGGCAAATAATAAACATTGCAAAACACATAGAACACACAAAGGGGAAAGAAAAATTAACACATGCAATACACAAAATACCAAAGCCTGTGTCCACATTGAGCAGACAAAACATTACACACAAGGCACAGAAAAGTTGCAAAAGGGGGGGGAAAAAAAGGAAAAGGTTTTAGTCTCCAAAATAATTATCACATTTTAATTAACAGAAAATACTGGATTATTTCAAACCTACTTGTGTAAGTATACAAAATGGTAAACAAATAAAATATTTTGTCAGAATTTCAAAGATGAGGAATTATCATTATACACTGATTTACTTGGACTGGTGCCCTCATCTTGGTTGTTATAGTCACAACGTTTCAGCCTTCTTCAGGTGTCTGTTGAAGTAACCTCCTGGGAATTTCAGAGCGACATCGCAGATATCCTCTGGCATGGACAGTAGAATGAGTACAATCGACCAACGTGGATTGAATGAAAGGTTTCGATTACCAACTACGAAAGACATCTGAAGAAGGCCGAGGGTACAACGGTTGAAACGTTGTGACTATAACAACCAAGATGAGGAGAGTAATCCAAGTCAATCAGTGTAGAATACAAATAGAACATTTCTAGAAAGATCTCCTTTCAGACATAGTTTGCCCTTTGCAACTAATTTCCCAGCAGGCATTTTAATTCCAAAAGATTAAAAAAACATTCTGAGTTAACATTTATTATTTCAGGCCTTTCTAGGTGCAGGTGGCCTAATGGTTAGCAGTACGGAGAATGGGAATGGTGAACAGAGTTCAAACTCTAACGCAGACGGTTTGTATCCACTTCACACTAACGCCCTTAGGAAAAAGCACGAATCCACTTCTCCCCTCAGCTATAGGTAAATAGCAGGGTAGTTGGAGCCCTTTAGCCCTGTAAGAAACTCATCTTGGGCATCGGGCTAGCACCCCGGGCCCCATAAAAAACCCACAATTGCTATAAACAATAATTGAGTCTCCATCGATCATTTGAGAAATGGAGACAAAGTCATTGCCTAATGTGTTGTTCAGTGTTTCTCAGGGACACATTGCCCTTCTACTCAGTGTCCTGTCAAAAAAAAACAGAAAAGAAATGCATGCAAAACAGCATACCCATAATACAAATCCTAATTTCCCACTACATCTTTGGTTCTAAGTTACACAACTAACTTTCTGATGAGTGAAAAGGTACAAATAAACTAAACACTCTACACAACTACCTACCTCACAAGAGATATTAGTTGAAATAAGCCAGGTTTTGGCACATGGCTATGTACATGAAAAACACAGAAAAACTCACTATGATTGGCTTGCAAGACTACCTCACTAAACGTTGCCCGAGGGTGAGTGCTTACTCATCTCGGTATATTCCTGTGGTTATAAATATATCAAGTAAATCCTAACACCTGTTGGGAAATTGTCATTGCTAAGGGTACAAAACACAAAAGGGTTCTGTCTGAAAGAACTTGATGTTTTTTCTAAATAGAACAAATATATATACATAAAAATGTATGTGATCAATAAATAACCTAATTGTTTCTTCTTTTAAAATGTAGCCATTCAGTAGACATACAAGGAACATTGGTAACAACAAAACTAAAATAATTGTAAGCTTACTAAATAGTTCAATTCAGAAGATATTAAAATTCAGTTATAAGCATTTAATGAAAAATTTCATGGAAATAGACAGTGAATACCTTTCTTTTAATTCTTTATAGAATTTCTGATTTATATGCAAGTCAGTTTTATTTATTTTTGAAACAATACAGAGTTCGTCTCTTATTCTGATCACTTTTGGACAGGGTCACTTATTCTGGTCACTTTTGGACAGGGTCTCTTATTCTGGTCACTTTTGGACAGGGTCTCTTATTCTGGTCACTTTTGGACAGGGTCTCTTATTCTGGTCACTTTTGGACAGGGTCTCTTATTCTGGTCACTTTTGGACAGGGTCTCTTATTCTGGTCACTTTTGGACAGGATCTCTTAGATAACAATACTTTAAATAAAGTGTTTGTGACCGACTGATTTTGATAACAATCACCAGCTGATAACATTATCCCTGATTATAATAAGAGGCTTCCCCTGTATTTACAGACACTATAAGTCACTGTATTTTCTTAGCTATTTTGTATACTGATGAAGTACTCCTTATTCGAAACCCCTGAAAATAGAAATGTTCCAAAATCCGAAACTTTTTAAAAACCCACATGATGTCAAAAGTGGAAAATTCAACACCAGACATCACTGTATTATGATTCAAAGACGAGAGACAAGACTGATTTCCAAGGCATTTAACTCATTCTAACTACAGTGAAAGCTTGGTTATCTTTGTTTAACTCTAAAAAAAAAAAATATATATATTTACATCACAAACAGTGAAAGAAATCCAAAGATATCTCATTATGTATATTCCAAAATCCTAAACATTACTGGTCCCAGGCACTTCGGATAAGGGATACTTATTAACTTGTACTATCAAAGTAATAAGCTTACTTAGTCATCGTTCAATAATTAGTTACAAGCACATTTCTTTCAATAACATTATCTTCTCTCACCTACAAAAGATGTTCTTCGATATATAGCACTTGCAATTTAATAATCAATTTAGAAATACTCCCAGCTATATTTTAAATTGGGATAATTGAATTTTTATCTGATAATTCCTCAAACATAATGCGATTGATATCAATAAATAATGAAAACAAATACATTTTTCATGGTGACCGAGTGCAGATTGAATGTCTCAGAGCTTATGTCACCAAAAAGATTTGGTCTAAGCAAATAGAATCAAATAGAGTTGAACTCCGCTTATCCTTTATATTTTAATCTTGACTGACCTAAATAGTTTTGAACTAGAAAACAAATCCTAAAAACTAATCATTGTTTTCAGATTGAATACATTTTTTGGTGATCTGAATAACAAATATCAGTTCAGAATATCTTTAGTATCTTTCATAAATTACTAATAAATTTGAAAAATGCATTTTGTATAAAACTTCACATTTATATTAAGACATTGCACATGAAATGTGGTCTTTGTTTATTTCATAGAGAATAACGCTACAGTGAAAGATTTACTAATGTAACAGCATTTTCTTTGCAGATTCAATAGAGGTATAATTTGTTCGTATTGGAGGTTTTTGAACACAGCAATGGTGTTAACTTCTAAGTTAAAGTACGATTTCAATGCGGCTGATAACATCAATAAAACGTTTGGAGAGAACACTACTACAGTGCGAACTGTTCAGCATTGGTTCAATAGCTTTAGGTCTGGAAATATGGACACTAATAATAAACCTTGATGGAGGCACAAACCTGTTATCAATAATGAAAAATTAACAACTCACTTGCACTCAGATGACAGATGACAGATTTTAGTTTCCCCACATTGAAATGATTAGCAACTATATATAACCCTGGCTTCAAAGGCCAATTTGATTTACCCTCAAAATTAGGAGCATTGCAATCAAGAAGTGGGGTTCAGGCATAAAAGGTTTAGCAGGGAATATCTAACAATGTCCTGCCTACAACAGTCAACATGTTGCAGATGATAACCCTGTAATTTTCATCACATTTTTCAATTATTCAATGACATTTCACTGTTAACCTCATAAATGAGTGTCAATTGTACAAAAGACACACTTGACACTTTCATTACTGATATAAACTGATAAGTTCATACATTTTACACACATAGTAAGTTTTTAAATTATGAATGGAACATAAATGTGTGTAGGTGCAAAGACAATAATGTTCATTCATACTTTCAAACTAGGAGTGCTATTCACTTTTATTAACCCTTTGTCTAATTCTTTGGAATAAAACATGAATGACCACAGTCGATTTTTCTTCTTTTTAAGGATTGTTCTGTAAGGGTTGTTGGGGAACCAGAGATGATGTCATGGGTGAGATAGCCCGACAGTGACCATCCCTCTTTGGACTGGTTTGGAATCAGAGTCATCTGTCTCCTAGACTGGCTGCCAACCATAGCTAGAGAGCCCAGTCTTCCCATAGTTGGGGTCTGAATACATGGATTCATGCTTCTTCCTAGGGCATTAGTGCAAAGTGAACACAGAGTTTGAAATAATATCTCAGATTCCATTCTTCATGCCTTAAATGTTCAACCTATTTTTCACAGTAACCTTAGTTAGTGTGGTGTTCTGTTGTATCTTTTCAACAATTCAGTGATTCCCCTACCAAACAATCATGTGAAGCAGATATGTAAAAAAACTATATACATATAAGATTACGCACTTCATGTATAATGTTCATGTTTTTTAATATCATCTAAAGAATAAAGTTAATAATTTAAGTATCACTTGAAAGATGGGAAGTTATTTAAGTATTGTTTGAAAGATGGGAAGTTTTGAATCTTTCTAAAAGATTAGCTTATTCAGACCACCAAAAAATTCACTAATTGTTCCTCTAAAATTAAACAGCCATGATTAGAACTTAATTTCACTAGAGTCAAGTAAAAGTTTCTCTAACTTTGAGAAGAGTCATAAACATTCCAACGTTTGTTTGGGCAATCCAATCTCTTCTTCCCATCTTTGAAGTTAACAAAAGGTTTGGCCAATTCATTCTATGGTCTTCAGATGGACTATGTAATATCTGTAAGGATAGAGAGTCTCTTTTTTTGGCCTCTTCCTCCAATGATACAAAGGAAGAAAAAAAAAAGATTTTTAATTTTAAAAATGACATTACACCTTAAGGTGGCCGTAGAATGAACCGGCCGAAACATTGTACTAACATTAAAGATGGTATGAAAAGATTGAATTGTCTGAACAAAAGTTGGAGAGTCAGGTAAAATATTCTAAGATCCACTGTATAATTACTCTTTAAGATTGTTAAAAGCAGAAATGAGAGTTTGGCGGCCATTGCTGGTCAGTGCAGATTCTTTCATAGAGCAAAGTACACTTGTACCTCTTTAATTCAACAACCTCGGGACCCTGCCATTGCCGGACAACAGAAAATGGCTGCAAAACATTTTTTTTTCTAATCATGTGGAAGATTACACAATATATTTTTAATATAAATTATGTAATAATAAATAAAAGTTATTTGTGTTTGCTTTTGCTTTTTAATTGGTTGGATTAAAACTAAATAATAAGATTAATCAGAAAAAATTAATAAATGTTTAATTTTATGTTAAAATAAACATTGAAAGTCAAATTTAGAAATCTTCGATTCATTTTCGTTAGGTCTTTCACACATTTGGTTTAACGAGTCAGTTTATAAACCACTGAATCAGTGGTTCCCAACCATTATCAAGGTCCCCTTTTATTTAAATGATTTTTCGCACCAACCACAGACCCCTGAAAGGTCTGCCTACTCAACAAGCTCAGTCCCCTAGTAATACCCTTTTGTGTGACCCGCCGCCCCCTAAATAAAAGTTTGAAACTGAATTGAACTCAAGTGGCAGATCCACAAATTACTGGCGGAAGATTCAAAATGTGTCAGACCATGGGAGTTGCCGGATGACAGAGTGCCGGATTAATGAGGTACAATGGGTGCCAGAAATTGAATTACTGTGTGTAGAAACGGAAATACGCAGTGAATAGGAAAACATGTTTTGTTTTTTTTCATTAACTGGCTATCCTCAACCATCGCACATCTTAAGGTCGGAAAAAAATGCAGATGTTAGTGGCAGAGCAAGCACATGATGAATTAAATAAATAAAAGCCAAAAACTTACCCTCCTTGGACGCTCTCGGCAAAAGAGATTTCTTTCTTAGCGCCTGGTTCAGATTTGCTTCTTTTCATGCACGATTTCAGTTGATAATTAGTTTCATTGTTAAGATTTCCGTATGACATGGCGTGCCTGTTTTCAAAACTGACTCCACCAGCGTTGCCCGGATCATGGCCAAGTCCCAAAGATCCAGTTGAAGACGATGATGTGATGGATTGTTGCACCGAGTATGAATAAGACGACTCGCTACTTCCCCCACTGAGATGCTGCTCAGAGAATTGTGTCGTGTGGTCACCAGAAATTCCTTTGCTTCTGCTGACGAGGAGGTCTTGAGCCAAACTATTAAGCTCTTCCCGCAGGACTTGAGCCTGAGAACTAAGACCACCGCCATCTGAAGAACTGACAATGTCTTCCATTCCAGCGTTTGTTGAAGAGGAAGTGACGGTACCAATGGTTTCTGAAGCACCACCCTCATCATGAACAGGCACCGAACTACTTGAGACCGATGTCTTCTTGCTGTAGACTTTGGTCACTTTCCCTGAAGATTCTGGCTCGTATTCCACAAACTCAGACGTGGAGACGATTGGGCCTAAGGCAGATTCCATGGTGACAGCAGTAGAACGATGATAGATAGAGCCACTTCTGTCATCGTCCTTTGAAGTGGTTTTTGCTGACGAGGTGGAACTAATCCGTGAAGAATCATTCCCAGAAGATCCATAGTTGGTTTCTTGGATGGTCATGCCTTCGGATGTTTCAATCGTTTTTCCAGGTAGAACACTGACCGTAACCCAGGTGCCATCCCTTCGACCTCCCACTTCATTGATATTAATATCTTTGGAAGCCCGTTGGAGAGATTCTGAGGAGGATTGCAAGGAAACAGTAGAAGAAGACACTCTCTCTTCTTCAGTTACGGATGAATCGGGAGCATCCAAATCGGTGACCATTTCGTTTTTCCCATTCATAGTTACGGTAGAACTAGACCCAAACGCCAGACAGTTCTTATTGGCATCAACACTTTGATTTTCATTTTCGGCACCCACAGAAATAGATATTGATGCAGTATTTTTGCTCAGTTGTTCCGCAGGAACAGCAGCATGACTAACGCTAACTGTTTGAGAAGAAATGGTGTACTCTTGTGGGAACTCCATTTCTGAATCACAGACCTGCGCAACAACAGACTGGGACTCGCTCTGAGAGCCCTTCATCATCATCTGGCCCATGTTTCCATTAAGGCTTCGATTGGAAGTAGATAGTTCAGATGGACTTATATCTTGGCCACTCTTAGAGGTGACCGTCTTTGTTGTTGTAACAATGGATTTTCCACCTGCGGAACTGCCGGAACTTCCCGAGAAGCTTTTCATTGATCTTTGAGCACTTTCAGCCATCTGCCTAAGAACTTGACTTCTTTCCATGTCTAAATCAGAGCTTGAACTCTCACTAGAACTTTTGGTGATAGAACTCTTTACAGTCTTCTGGGAACCACTCCGAGACAGGAGAGAACCAGAGGTGGCTCTCTCAATATTCTCCGATGTGACGGTAACTGTGGCATCACCAGAGACTTCTTGAGTGCCCTGCGGTGTCATCGACTGCTTCGATCCACTTTCAACTACTTCGCTTGTCATACTGGAGAAACCCTGCGGCCTCTCAGAAACTTCTTCCATTTCCTGAACAGTCACAAATTCAATTGATCCACTATTGCTGCCACCACCCTCCGTGTAGATTTGTGATACCTTTTCTAATTCACTCCCCAAACTGTCACGTGATGTACTGGATGTGATGCTGCCTTGTCCACTGTCCAAACTCAAGCCACGACCAAGAGACGAGTCTTTAGCAGTCACATGAATAGTTGAATTGTTACTGCCACCACTGCGAGTGGAAAATGTGGATTCTTCTGTATAAAATTGTGGCGCTTTTCTGGAGACGTTGTACAGATTTTCGTGGGATGTACTGGACGTTATGTGACCTTGACCGCCATCTAGATTGCGTCCACTGCTAAGAGTTTCCAGGGATGATGTTACAGATCTGCTGCCTGATGTTCGTGCAGATGACCTGGAGAGAGAAGGCTGGTGATTCAAGTCGATGGAACTATTCCATTGCTGCACGGAGCCCCTTTCAGGGGTAACCTGGCGCCCGTTCACCGTTTGGATCTGTTGCGCTTGTACAACGTTAGAACTATGATGGCTGACAACACGTTCTGAATACGTTTCAACCTTCTGGGAGGTTTTATATTCGCTCTTTTCTTCGACAGAGAAGATGTCCATGTCAAAATTACTCGAAGACAGTGGTTTGCGCTGGGTATTCACACCAATTGTGCGATGATGTGCAATATCTGTGTTGCAGCTACTGTTTCGGACTTGATCGAGCGCCATGAAAATCTTCAGATCAGTCTGGCATTGGTCACTCTTGTACTTTTTGCTATCCGTAATCGTGCCGGCATTAAGCAGTTGCACCCTCTCTGTGTTTGAAAAACGATGTTCCACATTCAAAGAATCCGTCAGAGTTCCTTGTTCTACTGTCCACTCCCTGTCGGTCAAACATGATTTATGCGAGACTACAGGCTTGCACTCGCATGAAGCTGACCGTGTACGGACAGGCGGTTTGGCGACAGCAGGCACATCATCAACTTTATAATCACCACATCCAGTCGATCGTGATGGCTTTGCCCAGACGTACTGGACACCAACATCTCTACCAGTCGGCCGCATCTGGCAGTTAACACCAACACTGCGGACATTCCGGCTTAAGACCTGGCGAATCGCCATCCTTATCTCCTCACTATTAAACTCCATATTCCACATCACTGAAAGGTCAGAACCGTCAGTGCCCACACCAACTGTACGCATGGCTGGCTTGGCATCGTCACACATGTAAGAAATGCCGACATCGCGGGTAGCAACCTTGCACTCAACCCCAACGTTACGTTTGGCAATGGTTGATTCAGTTTGGCCGATAATAACAGTGCGTAGCTCTTTCTCGTGAATATGAAGCCCGGAGTCTGTCTGATCAAAGACATTACCATCACCAATGCCAATAGTACGAGACATCGGTTTTGGAGTTCTGGGAGCTGGTTTGGGGGCTTGAAGATTCACCTCCTGCACGGCAGTAACTGTAGCTTGAGGTGCAGCAGGGGCCTGAGGGAGCTGGGCATTAAATTGCTTCAGCACAATGGTTTCCTTCTCGGAAGTGTGTATTTTGGAATGTGTGGTTAGAGATTCCTTGGAGAAATAGGCAGACGTTATGTGAGGCTGGAGGTCATAAGGTTCATTGACTGAATGATCCCCGACGCCTGTTGACACAAGAGATGGCCGCTTTATAACTGCAACAGTTTGCACAGTGCGGTACACTGGCTGCTTTTGAACATGCATCTGGGTCATTTCCTCCTGTTGTTGTTGCATTTGCAAGAGCTGCTGTTGTTTAATGTGCAGCTGCTGTTCGATGCTGGTTTCTTGAACACTGGTCTTTGTGAACGTGGTCCGTTGTTCCTGGGTTTGCTGGGAGCTGTCAAATGCGCTGATTGTGGTGTTGCCAACTCCAACGTTTTTCTGATTGAGTCTATTGTTTTGGGCCCGAAGCTGGAGCATAAGCAGCCTCTTCTCTTCCTTCAGGACAGAGATCCGCACCTGAAGAACCGGAAGAGTCTTCACCTGTTCTTCAAGCTCCCTCATCCTCTGGAGGCTGACGGCCATAGACTCTCTGATTGCTTCCAAAGATGCTTTGCTAATGGTTGTCGAAGCTTGGCCATCTGTCGAAAGGGCTTGGTATGAAGGGGAGGAGGCATCTTGCAGTTGCTGATGGGGAAAATATGTAGCCATGGTAGCAGCCAGCTCGGTAGAGGTGACAGTTGTGTGACGTGTGGTGGTTGTGCTCTGTGAATGGCTAGAATAGTTGCCAGAGTACTCTTGCATTGACTTAGACATTGGATAGCACTGTTCGCTCGACACGGTAGACATCGATGAAATCGAACTTGCAGAATCCGTACGTCCTAGACCAGTGAAGGCGGCAGAGGCTTCTTCAGGCTGCGGTACCTTTTTACGGGGAAATGTGTTGAACTTTGATGAAGTCTCATAATTATCGTCGCTGTCGTAGGACGTTTGTTTGGCAATCCGATGAAGGGAGGAGGATGATGTGGATGTGGAATCGACCATGCCATCTATGGATGTAATTGTGGCATTTACAGAAGAGTCAATCTCATCGAGAATCTTGTTGGTGGCCGAGGACTCATACTCCACAATGTTTAAGATCCGACTAGCATCACTAGAGTGGACTATATCAGGGGGTGGGGCGCCGAGGCCCGCCTCCCCAGCAGCCTCCTGTTGCTGCAGATAGAACTCCATGGATTTCCGTAAGTTCTTCTTATTCCGTTTAATCTGCTTGAGCTGCCTGAGCGTGCTGCCATTTGTCATGTTTTCACAGAAGTTGAGGAAGTCCAAGTCAATATGATAGCCATAAGGGCAGCAAGTGCATTTGTCCTTCTTGGGGTTAACGAGGTCCTTTGTTTCATAAGAATTGGTTGACAAAGCCCGCACTTGGACTTGGTATTGGGGACTTGGGGAGGGGCCATCTGAAAAAATAAAAATAATAAAAATACACTATCGAGTTAAAATACAAATTATCAAATAATAAAGCTGCAAATAATATTTACTGTTTCATCATTTTATAATATTTGTAATTCATTGAAATTTTAATGCATTACAATTGGAAACCATCAACCAACATAGTCAACATAGGTTTCTTCAGTTTTTAAGTGATTCTGCCTGGCTGGTTGACTATGTAAGTGTTGCGCATACAGGCCACAACAATGGAGCTAGTCACTAAAAACCTAAACATTTACTCCTTATCATGTCTAGAAAAAACTTTTTTTTTCTTCTTACCCCCATCAGCTTTTTAGTGGGGGTTCAATTCACAATTCTGCTAAATTGGTCCCTTAGTTTGTGTGCAGCAGCGTTCATGCTTGTTTTTTGAAAATTTGGATTTTTTATGATCACTGCCAAACAAAAGGCGAGAGAAATTATTCATCACTTTTCCTAATTTTTTAATTGATCACCACCAACAGGGTATGCTGCCAAAAGTTTCTATTGAGTGACTAACCAGACCTGTCATAACGATATCAAACTAAAATTTTACCTTGTATATCTATTTAAATGTTATATACACACATGGAGGGTAAAAGTCTAAAACTGATTGCACCTCCCAATACCAAACTAAACTTTGTCCCCAACATGGCAGGAGAGGACCCATACCGCTATATAACCAAGGTCCCTAACATGGCAGGAGTTTACCCTTACTACTACACAGCCGAGAACATGACCACATGAATATCGATCATTATAAAATGTGGGTGTCTGCAGTTGATAACATGCTGCTGCTGCTGCTATTATAATTAGTGGTGGTGATGCGAGTGGTGTAATGGAATCCGAGTTCAAACTCTGGACGAGGCTGTTTATGTTCACTTCATACTAATGCCTTTGGAAAACACATGAATCCATCTCTTCTCTCTCTCAACTAGGAGTAAAATAATTGAGCTCTCTATCCTTGGGAGGCAACTCCGAATTCAAATACCAGAGATGGTTATTTAATCTAATAAAAATAAATAAAAATGTACCAGCGATGGTGTCTTGAAAAATAAGCACTGGAGCGAGCAGCAGGAAAACCACTGCACTATTCCTCTCAAGAACAATCATGGCAATGCAGAGTTTACAGATGTGGAGAGCTTTTCACGTTCATATCCTAAAGGGATCCATGGCACATTGAGATAGGTGGTGATGATGGTGGTGTTATCATCATCATCATCATCACATGTATGATAACAAATCACGCTCGTTACCCAAGTTATCAATCAACTATTTAATAACTAAATCATTACAAATGCCCAAATTTGCAAACTGCTATACAAAGGTGTACCTGAGGGGAAGTTTTTTTTTTTT
>VCCN01004362.1:1097122-1107910 GCA_006491835.1 Architeuthis dux
ATTTGAAAATGCCCACCAGCCTGGCCTCAAATGGGAGGCTTTAAAGCCAAACGCTGTATATATAGTAGTTCAGCTACTGCACTTCTGACAAATCTTACTAAATGTCAGAGGGAGCCCCCCGCCCCCAATCCCTAGCTATGCCTCTGCTGCTATAACAAATCAAATGGCCCAATTCATAAGACGCATGAATTGTTGATACAAATGAAATTTCACCGAAATTTACTCAATATGTTAATTCCTACTTCCATGCAAATTTTCTTACAATTAATGTGAATCTAATTTATGTTCCAGCTGCACCAAATATCAGCAAGCAGCTGCCTGACATATTGGAAAAAAGAAAACAAAGTTTGCAAAGAAATCTATGAAAAATTGACCAAAAGCTTTTTTGAAAATAAAAATACAAAGACTAAAAATCAGTCTCAGACATTTCGAAAACAACACTGGTTAGTCACTCAGAAAGCGTCACATGACCAATGTCTTTTGGCAGCATGACATGTTGGGGGTGATCAATTAAAAAATTGGAAAAAAGGGGTGATCAATGGATGAGTTACTTCATTCTCTTTTTGTTGGGTGATGATCACTGAAAAGTCCGAAATTTTCAAATTTTGAAAGTTGCCGTACATAAACTAAGAGCATAAACTTACATTGTAAATAGAATACCCCAACCAAAAAAAAAACTATTTTGGGGGTGAATTTTTAAAAAAGAAAAAAAAAAAAAAAAAAAAAAGAAAAAAATGCTTTAAGACATAATAACATTTTCAAACCTGTAGCCTCACTTAAAAACTGAAGAAACCTATGTTGATGTTGACAGTTTTCATTGATGGTTTCTAAAAAATCAGTCTCAAACACTTTGAAAACATTCTTCAATTTTTACCCCAGGGTTTAATTAGAGATAGAATTAAAATATTTCTTTTAAACTGTAATCTAAGAATAATTTTAATTTCATCATTTTCTACATGGGTTTCTCTTATCCTATTAAAAACAGTGTTCAATGCTTAAGGCAGAATTTTTGGATATCTATGCATAAAAACAAAAATCTAATATAAAATTTCCTGAAAATTGAAAATACATAGTCAACAAGATTGTTTTTAAAAATATACTTGTCAAAACATGGAGGTTGGAGTGGCATAATGGTTACCAGCACGGAAAATGGAATTGGCGAAGAGTTCAAATTCTGGCCGAGGCTGTTTGCATTCACTTTGAACGAATGCCTTTTGAAAAGGCATGAATCCATTTCTTCTTCCCCATGCTATAGGTAAAACAACATGGAAGACTTAGCTTTCAAGCTTTGGTTGGCAACCAGTCAAGGAGAAGGACAACTCAAATTCAAAACCAGAAGTAGAAACCACTCCTTCCCCCAGCTATTGGTAAAAATAGCAACAAAAACAAGTGTGTAGGGGGGGGGCGCATTGAAAGAAACAAGATTACAGGATTAAGTGGGATTTTAGAAGTATGTATAAGATGAAAAACTAAAAAAAAGGGGGGGTTGTTAAAGATAACCAATATATGCTTTACTATTCTTTGGCTTTGCAGTCTTTTGGCTAAGATCAAAGTGTAGTATCTGTTCTTTGAAACCGCCATGGCCTCGAAGTTCAGGGGTCCTTGTGGCATGCTCGGGTATCATTCTGGGAGAAGTTGCACAGGATATCTTGGCTGTGGCTAGTGGAGTATCTATGCTTCAAAACCGCCATGGCCTTCAAGTTCAGAGAACCACGGCCCTTCAGGGATCCTTGTGGCATGCTCGGGCATCGTCCTGGGAGAAGTTGCACAGGATATCTTGGCCAGCTGCTCGGGAGGCGATCACCATTAGCATGCTCAGGATTCGTCCTGAGATGCTTTTGGGAACCCCCCCCCCTTTATCAGTGACAGGGATTTGGGATTCTCAAGTCTCTAATCACCAGGACATGGGATCCCCCTCCCCCTGATGAATTCGGCACTAAATGACCCACCAAGGGTCGATGTGCCCTTAAACTACACAAACAAACAATTTACTATTCTTTGAATTTCTTAGGTGAAGCATCAGAGCTGGCCCAAGGCATAAGCAAACTAAGCGGCTCCTTAGGGCCCCATGAGGTAGTGGGGGCCCCAACTGGCAGTGGGGAAGGCTCTCAAATCAAATTCTGCTTAGGGCCCCATAATGGCTTAACTAGTATCTCTTTCATCCCACTTGCTTTCCATCAAAACTCTCAGGTCGACACTCTACAACCATCAAGCAAGCAGCATGGTTTACCGATTAGGAGACCAGATCTAGTTATTATAAACAAAGAAAAGAAGGTCTGTCAGATAGTGATCCAGCAGCATGGATTAGAGATAAAGAATAAGCTCCCAGCAAGTTTTGAACTTGCATCCCTTAACATTGGAAGCCTGTCTTAATATGGTGACAGTGCCTTACCAATTTGACAACAAAGGCTTCACCTGCAGATATCATTCAAATAAGCCATATAGCTATATTCTTTTCTTCTCCAATGTCCACTATGCTGACCCCTATAAACTCCTTGAGGTGTCTGTAGCAATTACGTTTTACAGTGTGATGTTTCTATCCCCCACCCCTAAGATGGACTGCCTTACAGGGGTAAAGGACTCCAATTACCCTGCTGTTTACCAATAGCTGAGGGAGAAGTAGATTCAAGCCTTTCCTGGGGTCATTAGTGCAAAGTGAACGTAAACAGCCACATCCGAAACTCAAAATTGGTTTGTTGGTTCCGTTTTTCGAGCCAGTAACCACTACAACACTCAGCACCTCCTCATAGGTCATGCGATTCCAGCTAATCAAACAGACCTCAACAAATTCTTCCAATCAACATTTTAGAAAGTACAAAATTTTAACAACTTGGGAATTAAAATTTAATGTAGAGAAGTGCAAAGTACTACATCAGTTCCAAAAATACTAAGTTTGAATAGAAATTAAACAATACAGGAATCGAAAAGAAAACTGAGAAAAGTGATTTAGGAGTAGTTTTTAATAATTCTTTTAATTTTAATAATCATATTTCATCAATTGTGTCAAAAGTGAATCAGAATAGAAATATTCTCTCAAGGGATGCAAATGTTATTGGTAAAATATACAAGGCATTGATTAGACCTCATGTAGAATACTGTACTCAGGCTTGGGTGGTGGTAGCTAGGCATGGGAACTGGAATTTAATCTTAAAACTAGAGAGCATACAACGAAAAGTAACCAAACTAATTAAGGGAATAAAAGATCTTAGTTATAAAGAAAGATTAGAGTCCTTGGATTTAACAACTTTGCTAGAAAGAAGAATGAGGAGGGATTTAATTGAGACTTTCAAAATAATTAATGGCATTTCTAAATATGGTAAACCATTCTTTAATATCTCTCCTTGAACTGGAAATCTATTGACAAGACAGATTGCAAAAAATAAAATTACTAAACATTTAGATTTTTTTTCTAATTGAGTAATATATTTTTTCGAATAAGTTGCCTAGTCATGTTAAAGATAGCAATAGTGTACAAAGTTTTTAAAATAATTTAGATAAATTTTAAAATTATGTAAAAACATGAGATTACAAGGACATTTTTGGAATCTGTCAGATAAGATTTTCAAGAGTCTCACTTGTGAATTGTGTTAAATTGTAGATGTTTGTATTTATGTACATTTGAATATGTTTATGAATTTTGTATTTGTTTAGAAGTTGAGTAAATATTGTGCATGATTTGGAGATGCCCAAAGAGGCTTAATGAAATAATAATAATCCGAGTATTTGTCACGGCAAGATGATGATCAGAACCAAACCAGAACGACAACATTGTATACAAGGAACACAACCAAATTACTCTTCATTTGGGATTTCTGGTTTAATAAAGCTAATAAAAATTGCAATTTTTTTATTCTGATAAATCAACATATGATTAGGTTTAGTTGTTTTGCAATATGGAATATAAATATTTTGAGATAATCAATATACAGATTCAAAAGTAAAACCAAAAATAAAAAAAAATTAGATAAAACTAGCTATAGGACGGGTATTCGGCTAATATGGAATAATATCTTTGCTTTACTAAAATGATTAAGAAAATATGTAATAATGAAACCACTTTATCTCATAATCTTAAGACAATAGTATTAAACCCTTATTATCTTCCAAGTTCAACGTATGATCAAGCTGCACAAATTCCGATCATTTGTTTGTCATGCAATTCCAGCCAATTCATGTCCAGTGAAATCAAACGGGTCTCAAGAAATTCTGCAGATCAACATTTTAGAAAGCAGGAAATTTCAACAAGTTTGATGAGGATGATGAGGATCCAAGACCCAAGACAGAATGACCACATTGTATACAAAGAACATAACCAAATTACTCTTCATTTGGGATTTCTGGTTTAATAAAGCTAATATAAATATCAAGAAATTCCAGAACATTTTCCAGAAAACAATTTCGTTTACACAGTAAGTAACTTTATACAAATGTTTTGTGTGTGTCAAAGGTTGCCTGAAGAGAAAGAAAACTGAAGATACACTAACCTGGGGAGCTCTTGAGCTCAGCAAATACAGTTTCTTCACGATAAGCCATAATGTTGCAGTAATACACGAGAAACTCACTTTCACCTCACGTCAGTGCAGCCATGGCACCAAATGCCTGCAAGAGAAAAATTGGTTGCAAAAATAAAATGATGACAAAATAAAATTGTATGACAAAATAAAATTTCAAGAAAGTTTTCTACTTGGAAATATGGGAGAAAAAAAAAAGAAAAGATTTTTCTAATTAAATTGAACTCAAATATACTCAACGTGAATTGTTTTTATTTTGGTAAATATAGATTCTTGAACTTAGAATGAATAAGTAGTTCATTAAGGTATGTGACACTAAATAAATTGGAACACTGTTTCTGTACCAAACAAACTCTAGACAATTGAAGGATATATTGGTTAAATTATTTGTATTATGAAAATAAATAAATATAATATGATAATTATAATGACTTTTATTAGTTGATAACCTATATTTGCCAGGCGCGAGTGACTGCTAAACAAGCAGCCTAAATCATAAATGTGAATAAAGAATTTAATTTTATATATATATATCGTGGAAAGATTCACAGACATATCTGAATTTCTATAAGATGATATTCTTTTTTTAGAAAACTCGTTTCAGTGGAAGAGTCCATTGTTTCAAGTGGTGAGTAAGATCAAATTGTTGTTCTAAGTGGAAGAGTGCATCATTACAGAGAATTGTGGAAGAACCCATTGTGATGAACAAAGAAACCAAAAAGGACACAATGTTCATTATATAAGTAGATGAGACATTCAATGAGACTTCCAAATATTCTCTAAAATAAAAATTGTTCCACTGAATAACTGATACAAAAAAACAAGCGGGCACAAACTAGTGACCAATTTATCATAAACTTAGATTTCATATTGAATCCCCTCTAAAAGCCTATGTGAGGGGTGGGGGAGATTTTCAAAAAACAAAAGAAAACATTTTTCCTTACTCATTAAGGGGAGTGTGTGGGTGTGTGCAAAATTTCAAGTTTCTACTCTGAACAGTTAGGGCTGGGCAAAGTCCAGATGCATATAAATGTCAGAACACATGAATAACCTAAACCCAGCAACAATGTTTAAACCGGTCTGTTTCTGTTATGGATAGAGGTGATTAATTATTTGTGTAACAAGTAGACAATACTTCTATTCACATTAATGTTTATGTACTTTTTGCAAAGATTCTGTATTGAAGCAATGAATTCGATGCAAAGAGATTCAAAGGTCTTACCAAAACACTGGTTGATGAATAAGAATATTAAAACACTCACCCAAAAGAAAAATTCAGATTTCCAACCCAGACAAACATCCTTTCTCCAAGCATTCAGCCTAATGATTAAAATCTACAATCCTTGTAGCCAAAACAATGAAAGCAATCTAGTTCTGTCCTTAATAGAATTCAGTCACCTATAACCCAATTCCATACACTGGACAAATAATAGTACATTGGAATTGACACGTAGGTGGATTAAACACCCTATATTAAATATAACACTGAAATACATTAATTGAAGCATAATAGAAAGGATATGTTTCAAGAGTGTAGAAACACAAGCCAAGCGTCAGATTTAGTAAAATAACAGAACAATTTCAGGATTATACAGAGCAGAACCAGAAAACGTTATGGATTACTAACAACTTTTGTGGTAAATAAATGTATTGCTAGTGAAGCGATCAAGCAGCAATAATTTGGACAGAAAACCAGCAGATAATTCCTACAAATATGACAAAAATGCTGCTGGAAAATTAAATACAATCAACAAGTTGAAACTACTGTAAACTTGTTAAGGAGTGGAATAATGCTGGAGTTTAAGTGGAGGGATTTTGTAATGTACGAGGTCCGCTGTCCGGGATGTATCCAACCATTTTGAATATCCTGGGAACTGGTGGTGCAACCTTGATGTAACTTGGCAACCAATCAGGCAGGACCTTATTGCACATACGTGAATTCACACTCTCCTGCGGGGTTACTCAGTCAGCAGTGAAACATCATTGAGTGAGCTAGTGTAATCGCATTTACAATGACCAAGCGAGTCCTTCTCCACGTCGCATGCAGAACATCCCATCCCATTCCCCCAAGTCTGTCAGCACCAGTCCTCATTTGGCTCCCTGCTATATCCAGCTTTTCCCCCCAAAGAGATTTCAGACCGTGGACGAGATAAAGGAGAACGCAATGAGGCAGCTGATGGCGATCCCGAAAGAGGACTTTGCTGACTGTTTTGAAAAGTGGAAGTGTGCGAGGTCCCAAGGGGGTTACTTTGGAAAGGACTAAGGCACATACTCATTGAGGGGAGTGTGCATGCAAAATTTTAAGTTTCTACTATGAACGGCTAGGGCTGGGCAAAATCCGGATACATAGATATATATAAATGTCAGAACACATAAATAACCCTAGGTAGGCTATTTTTCATTAATATTAAATGGCTGAATATTTTTCGGACTGACCTCATAAGTATACATATACAAAGACTGCAATTTTGTGTAAAATTTCCAGGTTCAACAAAGCAAGTTTCATGAGCAATACATATATATTTCCATGCTAATCAATAAAAGTTACCAGAATGCTAGAATGAATGCCAAGAAAATTACAACAACCCCAACCTTCCAATTTGTAAAGAACCATTAAAGCCTTTTGTAAAAGGTGTTGTTCAATCAATTTGATGCACACCTGATAGTCTTTAGAAATTTCCTCAGCATTTGCTATAAAATGGTGTTAGGTATTTTAATTGCTTACGAATATTTCACCAGTTTTTCTTCTTTCACATAAGATGAAAGAATAATAGTTCATTATCTAAGAACAAATGATGTAAATTGTGTTTTTATTTTCATTATAAAAAAAAATTACTATTGTTAAGACTGTTTATTGGTAAAACACCTGGTGGCATTCAAAAAAAAAAAAATGTAATGAGAATGAAAATATGAACTGATAATACGTGTAAAAAACAAACAAATTCTGTTTCCATAGACAAATATTAGGAAATAAGTAAATTTATCATCAAATGACAATTCTTTAAGAGCAGATACAATAGAAATGTACTTGTAAGTAAAATCATAAATATTCAAAAGGAATGCATAAATCTATCATGAGAAGAACTGACCAAAAACTACTTTAAACTTCTCTACTAATTATTCAAACTAGGACAGTGCCCATTCCAAAGGTGCAGGTTTAGAAGGAGCTGGACTTTATGGTGTGTGGAGCAGCCTGCCATAATTGTCATGTAAAATAATTTACCATCCAGTGTACAAAATTACGGCTTAAAAGTATTTTGGTTACTTCATAAAATAATGATACGCTGTTCTATGTTTATGATGTCGTTAATAGCAACAATCAAAACAAAACAAAAAATTATTATGTTATCCTTACATTTTAAATCTATAAACCCACGCTGGTGACGTATTATAGATCTATAATTTTAGATAAAAGATCTATTGTTTTTATTAGATCACTCAAGAACCGCAGATACAAATTACTCCAAACTTGATGACACTGCGATGTCCGGTTTGCTGACGAACATATCTGGTGTATATCAAGTTCATACAATAACCAATTGTAGAGTTATCTTGGTGCATACACAGATATCTCAAATTAAAGTAAGATAGTCCTCCTATATAAAACTATGAAATAGACCATGATACGAGGGTTCTACGAGAGAAAATTCAGCATTGACAAATCAGCACAGGACAGTTCTGCACAAACACAAATCAGAACATATATATTTGGGCAGCAATCCTTCATTTATGCATGTCAGGTTAAATATGACGGACAAGGAAACAAGAAAAATTTAACAAAAAATTAACAACATGTTCCTTGTCCATCGTATTTAACCAGACATGTTGAGATAGATATATATAGCAACATAGCAACTCGTATTGTATTTGGCAACTCCAGGATGGTGTTGTTTTCTAAGTTGCATACATTTTAGCTTACTATTTCACTGCAACCTTTACTAACTTAAAACTAAATAAAATCAGTCCTTAGATGGAGTTTATTTTATCAGAGAAAGAGCAAAAGCACATCTTATTAAATGGATTTTGCTATCATTTAGATAGAGAAAAACTAAAGAAAAAAGATTTTAATTTTTGGATCTCAAAATGGTTTGTTTTTGAACTCCTTCATTAATAAAGAAGTGAGTTAAGGACTATAGAAATTCAGTTTGTTTTTGTTGGTCCTTGTGCTGAATTGTCCTTGCCCTGAATTGTCAGAGGGAAATGTTGGGAAATTGAATCGAAATAAACAATCATGTTCAGAGATAAAAGGATTTGAGCCTTTTACAAACAAGGTAAAAAAGAAATTACATAAAAGCGATCGAAGAGCAAAGATGTCACTCATTTGCAAACAGAGAAAATGTCATTCCTACAAGAAAAAATGTTAACACCTGATTAAGTATAATCTTAATGTAATCAAGGCACAAGGCATCAACAGATAACAGGAAAAGAAATCAAGAAAAGAACAAGATAGAAGGCATAAACCCTAACATGCATGGTTTGCAAGGGGAAAGAAAACACAAAGGAAAATTCAAGGAAAATTCATCAAACATCAAAGATGCTTTTGATAAAATTGCTTTGTATCAGTTTGAAAGTCAGGAAGAATTGAAACATTATCAGTGCCAATCTTAATCCCTAAACACACTAGCCCGAATGCTATAAAACTGAATTTTGAAATCCTGAATGATCGGAATCCCGAAAAACAATGGTAGGCAACTTGAAATACTGAATGGTCCTTTGCTTGATACTGTTTTTAAAATAAAATTTATTTTTTTAAATGTGGTTAATTTTTAACTCAGGATATACTAATAAAATATACTAAAAACTCGTTTTTTGTTCATTTTCTAAAATCGGTCCAATGAGGGTTGTAGATTTAGTATTTGCAATAACAAATTTATTATATAAAAACAACATTTCATATTTTTTAAGATTATCAAAGAATTGAAAAGATATTTTACAATAAACTATAAAAATGAAAATTATTTTCAATTTCAGTGTTAAAATGTTAAAATTCTAAAACTTCAAAATCATCTTTTTTTTTTAACCATAAAATTTTAATATCAACGTTTCTATGAACATAGTTCCGTCTTGTGTATGTCTTCTGATGCACATGTTACAGCTGTTTAGGCAATTTTCAACATCTTTAAATATTTTAAATATTTATTTAATGCAAAGGACCAATATTTCAAGTTGTCTACCTTTGTTTTTCGGTATTTCGACTTTCGGCATTTCAACCATTCAGGATTCTGATCATTCAGGATTTCAACATTCCGGCTAGTATGTTTAGGGATTATGACCCAGACCCAAGTATTGTCCATGAATGGGAAAAGAAGTTTTTATGAAAAGGTAAACTTATAAAAACTGAACAACCAGAAAGTAAAACAACAGTAAATGTACAACACTTACTCCTTCTCCTTGATATTTAATTCTATATAGAACAAATGTAATGCATTACATACATTGTCCTTGCCATATTAGTGCTAGAGATTTGCCCAGACAGCTGTCAGTTTGATATTTGGGATTGAAAAGGTAACACCCTGCAACCAAGGGTAGTCGATCAAATGCAAAAACAAAAAGACAAAAAAGAACGAAGGCTTGAAAGCAAAAGGAAATCAGAGAGAAAGTGTCATGTCAAAAGGCAACCAGGATTAGAAAGGCGGCTCCTCTTCCTGTACTGCCAGCTCAAAAAGCTGGTAATCAATACAGAAGAGAGAAAACTTGGGAGGTGGGGGTGGAGAGAAAGTCTATAGAATTCAAGATGGCTGCGGCCTTCACCGTGACAGCATTAAAAGTGGATTATCGGTGATTTTCTCAACACTGTCACATGCAGATCCGGTTGCATGCTTACACAGAAGATGATGCATTCCCCATACATACAAATCAATTTAGGTGATGAAGAATCGAGATTTCTCATTCCATAAAGGGTTACTGGCAACACCTGATGTCACCAGTCGAATTTTTCTATTACTTTCAAGGTGAAATTCTTAAGAGACAATGTCAACTTGGATGCTTATGCTTGCTACAATGTACACTAGAAAATTTGCACTAATGCATTTGGGAAAGGCATGAATCCACTCCTCCTACCAGCTATGAGTAACTAGCAGGGCAGTTGGAGCCCTTTAGCCCTGTAAGGCAATCCAACTAAGTGGAGGTTACTCCGACAGAAAAACAAACCAGGATTAGAGCCTCTAAAGCCGACTGGTGATAAAATTTCCTTCTGGCAAATCCTGCAGCCAAAAAGGCTACCAGTTGTAACGTCTCATTTACACTACTGGAAAATAACCTTTTGCGGCTGAGAGAG
>VCCN01004362.1:1163402-1176826 GCA_006491835.1 Architeuthis dux
AAAAATGATTTGGGAAGATATAAATGTGTGTGGAAACAATTACTAGCCATTTACATTGGATGACATTTTATGTCTCACAAATATTATTCAACAGAATCATTTGATATCCTGAGACTTTCGAGAAATGGCATCCACAATTGAAATTACTGACAGACAACAAACAAACCAAGTAAACGGCCATCTAAATACCATGGAAAGTCAGCGCGAGTTCAATTCCCACAGCAGGCACCAACATTCAGACAGACTGACCGCAAACATACAAGGGTAGATCAATAAGTCTCTAGTCTGACATGTAGTTATTAGCTGAATTTTTATATGAAATTTTCAATGTACGGGGGGTGGGGGGCCTAAAGTCTGGACACAGGCAAAATGCATATTTTCAATATTCAATTAATCTGTGGAGAAAAAAAATATAGTTATAAATAGTGATATTTCCTATGTGTCCAGACTTTAGGTACACCCTGTATAATGCTCAATCTATGTGACTAATATTCACCACTGAATTAAGTGCATAGACAAGGGAGGAGATTATGTTGAAAAATAAGTATTTATGTAAAATAAATGTTTTCAACATTAGTCTACAGACGTATTCATGTACCTACATAGGGCCAAGTATTTAGATGTTTCCTTACCTCCAGTTAATATCTTTTATATGGATTAAAAAGAAAAAAAAAGATTTTCTTTTTTTTCAAACTTCACTAAAATTAAAATAGCAGGAATAGACAAACTTCCGTTGAAAAAGAATTACCATAAGATTATTGCTTTTATAAAAACTTTATTTTTTAGCAGAAAGCCAGAACAAAACGAAATGGAAACAATTATAAAAAATCCAACATCTTAAGAGGATTAAATCCAATTGTAATGGTTTGTTTCATAGACAGTACAGGATTTTTTTTGATTTTTCATCCTGTAACCCAGTGCAGGGTCATTGGGGCACCACAGATGATTTTCATTATAGGTGTGTCAAGGGCAAGATAGCCTGACGGAGCACATCCTTCTTTAGGCTGGTTTGGAATCAGAGTTGTCCATCTCCTAGACTGGTGGCTAACCATAACTAGAGAGCCCAGTCAGTCCTACTATTTTCCCATAACCTGGGAGAGAAGATATGGATTCATGCCTTTCCTAAGGGCATTAGTGAGAAGTGAAAACTAATTGTCTCAACCAGAGTTTGAACTCTGCTCGCCAATCCCATTCTCTATGCCATTAACCAATTCTGAAAGGCTGAATTAGATTACAAGATGCACCATCTTGGTTAGAAAGACCAAAATGGTAAATAAGAGAAAGCAAAGGGTTATAGAAATATGCACTTTGTTGTAGAGCCAACAGATGTTATGAAAAGTAAGATCAAGCCTTGTGACAACCAGACTAAACCACAAAAGCAAATTCCAGGTTAGTAATAAGAGCAGATAAACAAGTGTCAATTACCAAACCTTAACCAGAAGCCACAACACAATTACCGATTACAGTGTTTCATTTGAAAGGAGATTGAAAACCTACAACAACATCAAAATCTAAACAAGTTGTAATCAAGCCAAGAAAAAGATTTAAATTCACAAAACAGATACCCAAATTGAAATGGAGAGAAAGAATCCATAAAAGAGACCTGGCAATTGTCCATTGCTCTTTCTCTCTGGGCCACAGATCTGTTTCAGGACACAAGCGATCGTGGCTCTTCATAGCTTTAAACTGGGCAGTGCTAGGATTGTTCTTGGGAAGGATAGTGGAGTGGTTTCTGATTGCCTTCCCCACGGCTTTGAATTTCAGAGTTGTCCTCCTCCTCCTCCTAGACTGGTAGCCTTTCCAAGGCTAGAGAGCCTGTGCTGCCCTGCAATTTGAATATGCTCTGAGCATATGAAACATGCGCATAATCTCCCTCTCCTATATCCCTTCATGACTGTTCTTGAGAGGGATAGCGGAGTGGTTTCCGCTTGCCTTCTCCAGTTTTGAATTTCAGAGTTGTCCTTCTCCTAGACTGGTTGCCTTTCCATTCTAGAGAGCCTGGGCTGCCCTGCAATTTAAACCATAGTTTTGGGGGAGAGGAGATAGATTGATGCCTTTCACAAGGGCATTAGTGCAAAGTGAACGTAAACCGTCTCGGACAGAGTTTGAACTCGGCTCCCCGAATCCATTGTCTGTGCTGTTAAATGTTATGCTACTCACACCCAGGGGCAATTCTTTTTTTTTTTCTTTTTTTCCGACCCACAGCTGGTAAGTTTCCACCCAGGGTTGCCAGATTGTTTTTTTTTCTCAGACAAATTTCTTCATAATTTCCGTTTGACTTTTCTATTCATTAAAGCGGTCACAAGTGGGCTATGAATTTAAGAATTGAATGTCAAATATACAAGGAAGCTAAACAATGGAGCTAAAGTTTCTTTCAAAAAGAAAGAACAACCCTTGCTTTTTTCAAGGACACATAAAAATCTGCCAACTTTTATTCAGACAATCTTCGGACACAACGTTTCGGCCAATTCATTCTACAGCCTTCTTCAGGTGTAATACTTTGATAATGTTTCTTTTGCATTGCACCGATAAAAGAGACTAGACTACGGATATTACATATTACACCTGAAGAAGACTGTAGAATGAATCAGCCAAAACATGTCAACATTAAAGAGATTAGATTGTCCGAACAAAAGTTGCTATATTAATAACTCTTCTCAAAGTTATAGACAATAGATAAAAATCTGATACAACATTTGTTCCTTACACCTGAATGCACAGAAAAAAGATGAAGGCTGTAATCGGAAAAGGTTAAGATCCTTACAGAAATGTTAGTCTATTGATTTGGTCAGGAATCAATCCACAGCTATTGCCATAGCAACGAGGCAGTACCTGCTTAAATGCTATGACAACCAGGGATGCAACTATTGTCATAGTAACCAGAAGATGAAGGCCTGCTTACCTGTCAGAATAAAACCACCAAAAAGTCATCAACACACATCTGGATAATGATGACAATGAAAACTGTTTTTGCTGTAATTATTTATAACAAAGTTTGACAAAATGCTAATTACCCAAGTTGGCTAATTGAAAAAAATTTTAAAATAATTTATTAACTGAATATTTTTAAAAATGCATTAGGGTTGTTAAGTTACATGTTTTTGACATTTAAAGGATTAGATGCACTCAAAATGCATGTTTACAAAATAAATAAAATTTCTCAATTTATTAAAATAATTATATCAGTATGTATTTATCAAGATGGAACTAAAAAAAAAAAAAAAAAAAAAAAAAAAAAAGGTTTGCAACATTCAACGAGTTTTCTCCTTAGCATATGTTTTGACAACAGATATATTCCAGCTAGTCAGGCCATTTTGGATGTCCAGTCGACCAATCAAAATGATCTGATATATTCATAAATTAAAAACATATGTAAATATTAGCTCAAACTGCTAATAGTCACATTTTCTTGAGTATCAAGTTATACTAATAAAATTGCAATTTTAAAAATCAATTTCAAAACTTGTTCAAAAGTAAATGTTGAGGTGAAAGAATGACTATGCTTACTTCTTTATTCAAGACCAGTCATTCTCAACCTTTGTCCACAGCCCCCATTAAGAGATCTTCTCAGGTTCCAGGGCCTCCTGACAAACAGGGATACAACATGAACAGACAGACAGAAATTCATTTATTATTATTTCAGTTTATGGCCCCACTTCAAATGTGCCAAGGGGGGGCCATATGGTTCCCCATTGAGAATGTTCCAGATTCGTGTTTTCTATTTACTAATAATACTAATACTATTAATAATCAAGCAGCAGCAGCATTTTGTTCAAAAAAGGAAACTAAAATTAAACATTTTAAACTAAAGTCCTCAATTCTTTAGTAGAGCAAATGTAGTTGCCAAATTAGTCCACAAAAGTACATTAACAACAAAAGAATGCTGGTTTCAAAAACTATTTGTTAAAGTTTTTCAGTCAATTTAACTTTTAAGTAAGCATTTCAGAATTATTCACTTTTTGTGTGTTTGTTTTTCTTAACAGAAAATCCAAAATAAATTTGTCTCCTTTTTTGAGCAACTTGAACTCAAAATTGCATTCAAAAGAATTCAAAAGACCAACAAGGTACTTAGTATTATATAGATATGATTAATTGTATACTAACATTTTCATTCTGTTTATTTGTGACCAATAATTAGCAGAAATGGATCATTAGAGCTATATATATATTGAATTAAAATACTCCTAAAATGTGCTAACTTTAAGAATGGGTGGAAAATCCTGGTGATTTACAACTTAATAATAATAGTGTAGGGTCTGCATTGTTCTCACCCCTATAGAGAACCAGTTTTTCAAGGGAGACAACTATTTGTTATTATAGAGTAGTCTCCATTATTTATTTATTTGCAAATGCATAAACATCAGATTTCATTCTGGTCACATCAGATTTCATTCTGGTCACATCAGATTTCATTCTGGTCACATCAGATTGCACTAATTTTCTCTCCAAGGTTGACCCAACAGGTTGTCTACTACACACTAAAGTAAAAAGGTTTTGATTTCTGATGACCTCACTTCACAATTCAATTGTCCCAACATTGAAATCAATCACTTTTTTTTTAAAAGTATTATTATTCCCACAGCAATTGCCACTACAAAAGGCTTCACACGTTTCATGGTCAACAACAACAAAATAGCAAAAATGTGGACCTGAAGTCTAAATCTATAAAATGATTGGAAAGATATTAGCCTGATAAAAAACAATCAGAATACAAAGATTATGCACAAAAGATATTGAAGAAAAGAATAAAAAACATTTGCAGATGTTAATAATCAATAATACAAGGAGGTGTAGCCGTAATGCATTTAAAACTAATGGACAGGCTGCTCTGTTGAGCAGATGAAAGATGCCCAACATGCACACAATCTCCTTCTCACTGTGTCATATACCTTCAGGGCGTGGACATTGATTGCACTCTACCTCTATAAACTATGCATTGCCAGGACTGTTCTTGAGAGGGATATGGGAGTGGTTTCCTCTTGCCTTCTCCACGGTTTTGAATTTCAGAGTTGTCCTTCTCCTAGACTGGATGCCTTTCCAAGGCTAATGATTAATTTGTTTAGTGGCATATCAAATCTTGATGGGTCATTTAATGCTGAAATCAGTTTAAAATTTTAAAAAAATAGTGTCTTGCGACTTTGGTAAACGGTTATTTTTTTTTTTTTTAAGTAGTCTTGAATTTGGTGAAAGGTTATTTTTTTAAAAACTAGAGTCTTTGGTACAAAACCAGGTGGCACCTGTTTGGTGGTGAGGGGGTGGGGTCTAACCATTCTGCAGGGGTTACTCATCGCTAAAGGGAGACAAGATGGATTTGCACCTTTCCCAAAGGCATTAGTGCAAAATGAACGTAAACAACCTCGGCCTGAATTTGAACTCAGCTTGCCAATTCCATTGTCTACACTGTTAACTGTTCCGACACTCGCACCACCTATGTGCATAGTGCTTAGTCTGGGAGAAAGAAAAAAATAACACACACACAGACTAAATTAAGACTTGCAACTCCTGTAAGTACTGCTACCAGTGATAATCTCTTCAACAATTAAACAAAGAGCTTCAGAAACCTGGAAGGAGACCAAAAACCTAGTTGCTACTATCCAATTGAAATTCAATTAAAAATAAATAAAATAAAAGCTAACTCTGAGAAGCAAGGGCTCAAGAGTTACGTCAATGTTCATAGAAGAAAGTTCCATTAAAAACTCTCAAACAATTGGGTCAGCCTAGCAAGAGGGAAAGGAGGAGGAGGAGGAGGATCCAATCAAACCTTTTTTAAAAGAGAAACCACAGTCTCTTTTGAAGCAGGAACATTAATTACTCAGCTTTGAAAACCATCTTAATCAATAGAGTCGCCTTCAGCAAATGCATCCTCCCACAATCTAGCAGATCCATGTGTGTGTGCACATAAGTATGCAAATATTATTTTAGTGATTTGTTTCTTTCTTTCTCATCGTGACTTTCAGAATTCTTTCTTTTTTTTTTTCAAGTAGAACAGAATCTAATGAAGTATAAAATGCATGATCACTTCAAGGCAAAAAAATTGCTTCCATTGTTGCACAAAACATGAGGCAATGTTAAAAAAAAACAGACAAAATCAATCATGGAGATCCAATCACTGTAGCAATTGTGGATTTCTACAGGTCCAGGGTGCTAGCTCGATGTCCAAGATGCCATGTTGGAGTTTGAACCGGATTCACAGATTCCATTCTCCTTGCCATTAACTGTTAGGCCACGCACACGTCCACTTCAAGGAAAGACAAACAGTAGGTTTCTAAAAATGTTCTGCCCTACTTACAAGCCTACTAGCACTTTCTTTTTAAGCAGTGGCAAATACTTTTATTTGCCATCCAACCAAAATAAAAGTATGTAAGAATAATAAACAGACAGAAAAAAAGCCAACTACAATTGAAGAAATCTGTCTGAACTGTGATTAATTGACAACTGGCATTGCACAAAGTTGACATTCGCCAGATATATAAGGCAGTACAATGTCGAGTTTGAAGTCTTTGGATCAATAAAAAAATTAAAGATTTTTTAGATCTAAATTTAAATATAAAATATCTAAATTGGCAACACTGAAGAGAAGTAACCAAAATACTTTGAAGCTGTAGTTTCGTACAACGGACAGAAAATTATTTTACATGACAATTATGGCAGGCTGCTCCGCACTGCATAAAGTCAGGGCCCGTCCAAACACGCATCAAACCAAGAAACATTTCCAGACAAAATTTATACACACCAAAAAAGGAACAGAATTTTGTTTTCTTTGGGTTGTTTTAGCTTATTAAGTTATAAATTAGATTTTAGAATACAACCATTTCATGCAAAGATAAACAAATACAGTGTTTACAAAATATAAATACACTTTTATACACACAACAACCAATTGTTCATCTTGTTTTGATCAGATACTCTGGGAACAATTAGTGCACAAAGCACCACATATTGCTGTACAGTTTTAGAAATAGCTAAAAGGCAAAGAAAATTTATTAATTTGATTATGTAACAGAAAAAAAAATCCTATTCTTCCTGTTTCTGAACAAGATAATAATCAACCAGCCATTCAATAATTCCATGTTATTTTCCAAAACAAATTCTTTTCTCAGTAATGAGAAAAGTGGGGAGTGGTATTTCATCATTACTCAAAGATTTTCTTCCCTTCCTTTTCCCCCCATATTTATTTACCATTTAGAGCTTAAAAGATTCATATCAATGTTGAATGGGTGCAATCAAAAAGAACAAAAAAATTGGTATTTAAATGACAGGGACAACTAGTAGTAACACACATTGTAATCTTCAAATGTTTTCACCCACAGAAGAATACAGAGGAAGCCATTTATTATAATTGTCAAGTTGGAGTTGCCTTGTTCCCCCGTAACAACAACAATCCTCACCAAATTTAGGGGGGTAAACTCTTTACTGTCACATCATATTAAACATTCCCCTACTGTGATTTCAAATCCCAACCTAGTGATTGCCAGGCCTCTTACCAACTGAGCTCAAAAGTTGCAGTAATCATTTTCATTCAGAATAGGAGTGGAGTTTGACCCTGCATCAGCCAGCCTTGTCACAAATAATGTTATCAAACGGTTATTGTTATCAAAATCTGTCAGTCCCAAACACTTTATTTAAAATGAATTATGAATTTCATATTAATTTCATATTAATTTCTTAGAGTGTAAAAGTTGTTTCTAACAATAAATTTAATAACAAATGTAAATTGTTCCAATTTTTATATGCTTTGCTTAATGTTATCAGCCAGTTACTGTTATCTAAAAGACTGTCATAAAGTGATCACAATAAGCAGCTTCCTCTGTACTGTGGTTCTTTCTCAGTGATTAATGGTTTCAATCAAGAAGCAACTTGATCTAAACTTCGACCAATCTTTTGATTGATGCAAGGTTTCAAAATATAACATCAACCATTTTAAAACCTTGCATCCTCACTTTCTTTTTAAAATCATATACTTTTATGTATTTCACACCTTTTACTTTTCAGTCGTTTGGCTTTTTGTAGTCCAAGTGCCATGCTCCACACAGCACCTCCCCATTGCACTAAAAAGGTGTAGGGTCAAGAGAATGCTCTTATGTCTGTAACTAGGATTTGGGGAAAATCCCACATTAAAAGAAACCTAGTGTTGTAATCCATGTCATATGGACCTGGTCCAGATTGACCCATCAACTCTTAATTTCATGAACCGCTTCATACAGCTCATAGAGTGAAGAGAATGGGAAAACAATTTTTTTTAAATTTACCGGAGTGGAAGGGAAGTAACTTTAATCAGTAGTTATTACCCTTTATAATAACATTCACTTTTTTTTAAAAATATGAATTTGAGTTAAATTAGAGACTATGAAAGATTTTGCTATTATGGAGTGGCGAGTAAATACGCCTTTTACTAAGAGAGATGACTCCTTAAAGGTTATCAACAAAAAGAAATTAGACCTGATTGAAACAAGTGAAGATAAGAGATTTTCTCAGGCCATTTGAGGTTATACACAACAACATACCAAAAAAGATGGGACAACAATCATGAATACCAATATGATTCATAAATGCTGGGGGGGGAGGGGGTATTTTACATTTACTTATTTGATTCATTAGGCTTCATTTTTCAGCAAAACAAAACATTTTACATATGACACTAGAGAAAAGTATGAGTGTTCTTCTTCCGATACTTGACATCGTCAACAATACAGCCGATCCATCCTTCCAGAAATTCAATTGTCCAAACAAAATTTGAAAAGTATAATTATTTCGCAATTTTATCTTCAGTATATAAATTTACATATGTAAACGAATGTGATATCCTTCATAACAGATTGAAAATATCATTTTAATATCCTGATTCATATCACTGTAGCTATCTTTACATATGATTATAGAATAAACATAAAAGATTTCCAAAGGAAAAATAACTGAGTGTTGTAATGTATAGACAAGATTATTGCGATGGATGTTGTCTGTAATGATGAAAATCATTTTAGTAAAGACAGTAAAACTCTCGAGCTTTCAATTTTTCCATTTACAACACAAGAGAAGAAACAAATCTTATTGTAATTATTATTATGCAATATTCAAATAATTCTTTTTTTTTTACACTTCACCTTTTGAAAGTAAGAAAAGAAAAACCATCAATTGTATCCAATTAGATATTTCAATCAACAAAAATGTGTTTCAAATATTTCTGCTAAAAATTTAGCCCCGCCATCATCCCACACAAAATGTTCACAATAACTTGAATTCCATATTTTCTCAACGCATTCGATGATTGAATAAATAATTTGTACCAAATGGAATCCCAATCGATTCTGTTAAACAGACAACATAAAATTTACTTTTCTTTTTATTCATCTTTTTACTTATATATTATTTTACTTTCTTCCTCAGCATTTAGATTCATTTTGCAAATGTGAATTTGGCTTATTCACTTAAATGGAATTTTGTGTGAATCTCAGAGGACATTTACTGCAGGGTATTCAGTTTGTTGACTCCTTGTGGAGCATAGAGCCATAACCACTCCGCTGCAGTTTCTATAGAAAGGAATCTTTTCTTTTTTTTTTTATGTGGTGGTGTTGCCCATCCCTCATCATTTACCCAGGCTTGGGACCAGCTGTGGCAACTGCCATGCTGTAGGTTTTTTTCTGTCAGAGAGTAACTTTCTCTTAGATGGATTGCCTTACAGAGCTGAAAGGCTCCAACAGCCTTGCTATTTACCCACAGCTGGAGGGAGAAGTGGATTCATGCCTTTCCTAAGGGCATTAGTACAAAGTATATGTAAACATTCTCAACCAAAATTCGAACTCAGTCTGTCAATTCTATTTTTTGTGCCGGTAACCATTACACCACTGTGCACCTCTACATAATATTCAGTACACAATTCATAAAAATGAATTTTGACACAAATGTAAAAAAATCTGAAGATTTTGAAACTAAAATGTCTAGTCCAGTGATCTCTGATAGGAAAGAGATATGGATATCATGTGAGAGTGTATTTCTGTGCACACCTTTCAACAGTAGACCAACTGTTTATTCACAATTCTGGTTGGAATGTTAAGCTAAATCTTGTTTGTTTCTGATTTAGTGAGTTATTCATTAAACTATTCATAAATTAATGCTTTTATTGGGAGACTTTATACCACATACTGAAGCTAATTGCATTTTGCTTAAATTTAATAATTTCAGTTTTTTTTCTACATATATGTAGTAATTATTAAAGTAAATAAGTTTGTTACTACTTGAAATATTTTTGTGGAGGTTGTGCGGAAGAATACGTTTATGGTAAGACCATGCTCCTCTTACAACGCATGTTTTTTTAATGCATGTTATTCTCTTAACCCAAAAGAACTCAGACCCATTTCTACTTGAAGGAACATTATGTGGGATTCTGGGTAGGCAAATTGACACACAGTCACGTGACTGCACCAGGATGTTCAGTAGATGTCACTTAATACACTTCATCTATTAAAATCAAGGATAAAATATAATAATATATAAGAGACTGTGCAGATCAATCAAATTGTATGTGTCACCAGTGTCACAGTGGGTTCTTATGGGTTAAATAAAAGGCGTTTTTCCTCTGTCTTACGTTCCTTGATTCCCTTGTGAGGTAACTCCTATTTTACTCCTTATTGCATTCCTCCTCAACATTCCAGAACCTTAAAATTCCCCACAATGATGCCTTATCCCCACAATGATGCCCTATTCTCACAAGTAACCAGTTTGAGGATCTGTGTACAAAGGCTACTTCCACCTAATAACAGGAATTCAAAACCATCACAAATTTTCTCACATCATCATCATCATCAGCCGTTGTAAGTCCACTGCTGGACGAAGGCCTTTCCCATCTCCTTCCATGACAACCTATCTTGTGCTAATCTCTGCCAAGTCTTACCGGCAAACCTTTCTATCTCGTCCCGCCAAACACATCTATATAAAAGGAAATTCACAAAGCCTACATTGCAACACATGGAATCCTTATTGACCTATACAACAAAGGTGAAAGATTCAAATTCATCACCATGACAGCTACATAAAGAGCAATACAACCCATAACCAGTAGTGTAGCAAGAGGGGGCAATCACCCCCAGGCGCAAGTCTGAAGGGGCGCAAAGTCTACAATATATTTAAAAAACGAATCCCAGAATAAAAGTCATGGAACAAAACTCACAATGTAGCGTTACGCTGAGCTACATAAAAAACGTAATAAGAAAAGTCACAACTTTGATTTTCTGAGTAGGAAAAAAATTAGTTTAATAAAATAAATAATATTTTAATTCAATTTATACTAATTGAATGTTGTAGTGTGACTTTATTTTAGGCCTATGTAAGGTGGTATTTAATTTGTCATGTTATTGTCATCCAGTGGGTATTGAGTCACAAATCAAAACATTTTAGGGTGGGGACAAATTACTTTTACCCCAGGGCACCAACTGCAAAGTGTGTTTTATTTATTGCCAGATAAAAGCCATGACTCACAGATAGAACTAAGTTGCCATCAATCATAATGAAATGGAAATTTTATTGAGTTAACAATAGAACTGCAATGACAGAAATTTCCATCGTCTGCAATTAATGGGTGAACTTATAATTTTTGTGGAATCAAACAAAACAGCTACCAAATCTTTTTGTATGCTAACTGAAGTTTAGGAGGAAGAATGCATGTCACATGCACATGTGTTTCGAGTGGCACAAGAGATTTGCTAGATTTTTGAACTGACAATGTAGAAATAATATAGAAATATAACTTTACCGAAAAGCAACAGAAAATAAGTTAGTCATAATTTGGAAAATTTAAACAAACAAATAAAGCAAACAAATAAAAGATATTTAATAACAGATAAAAGAATACAAGACGTGTGATATAAGGAAAACATAAAAACATTTATCTTTCTCAGAGAAGATAGATGAAACTAAATTAGTTTATAATTTAAAGAAAATAGAGATTATTTATCCAAGATTCATTGCAAGTGTCAGATCTGTTCGCACTTAAACACACAGAAACACTCATTCTTGTAATAACTTGGCTAAAAAGCAAAAATTAAATCTCATAGCAACAACCAATCTGAATATTCAACAAAGTGTGGTAAAAGGTCTTAAGTAAACAAAATGAAACTTTACAAAGATATCTCTTAATACTCAACTCATAATTCATATACCACTACGATTATCAAAAGATAATTTAAAACTGTTTTCACCAGAAGTCTATTAAGCCTGAAGTAAGTAAGATTTTGTTTAACGGCACATCAACCTTTATAGGTCATTTCACGCCAAAATAGGTATTTCGGGGTATCTTTTTTTTTATTTTGTTTTTTAAATTTGTTGTTTTTGTGTTGGATAATCTCTTAATCAAGTTTATTTTTTAATGACAATCACAACTTTCCTCCTGAGAAGCCTTGCTATGCCACTGCCTATAACTGCGAAGTGTGTGTTATTTATTGCAAGATAAAAGTCATTGTCCATTGCAAGATAATTCATTCAAAGTAAACCATTGCAAGATAAAAAGCCTGATCCCACCCGTCCACCATGATTTTCCAAATCATTATTTTTGAAGGTCCAGAAAGATTTTGAGGTGTCAGGTTTTTTGGGGTGTTTTTTGTTTTTAATTTTGAACAGTCGTTTGGTTTTGGAAGAATCAAACAATTATTGGATATTTCTTAAAAAAAAAAATAAATAAGAGTTTAAAAAGGCCTACTTCCTTCAGAAATCCTATAATCTGGTAAGGGGCTACATTTTCAAACAATATTTTCAGATTTGATTAAGCCTGAATGAGTTGAACAGAAGTACAGAAGAAATAAGAGCAAGTAATAAACATGCCTTTTTCAACAAGTTCGTGGGAATACAGTTCGATAAGTAGCTGTTTTTCCGCACAATTTCTACACAGTGTGTACTATAAATATCATAAGATACACAGGTTATCAGTGACCTGAGCAGGTGTCCCAGTCCCCACCCCCTCAATTCAATGAAACTAAAGTTTTCAAATCCAAATCTAAAATTACTTCTTTCCTATAATTTTGATTATGTGCCATTTAACTTTTTTCAGTACTCAGCAAGAACTACTATTTTTAAGAGGATACATGTGATGTCACCATGATGACATTATTGCTGTTATTGCAATACGCTTCCCATGTGATGTCACCGTGATGACATTATTGCTGTTATTGCAATACATTTCCCAGTAATGTCATTACTGTGTTATATCCGAAAAGCCGGAAACTTGTCCTCTCTCACAATGTTAACAAAATTGAAAGAAAGTTCCTTGATCTGCTCCAAAATTTAATCAATTATTCCCTGGCTCAACCTTCCACAAAATGTCATTAAAATCTATTCGGAACTTTTGTAGGTAATAATAACCTCTGTCCAAATTCATTGGCAGTGGTAATTGTGCTAATTTCATTAATCACCACTACCCACAACACTGGTTTATTGCT
>VCCN01004362.1:1204296-1220176 GCA_006491835.1 Architeuthis dux
AAATATTGTGTAGACAAACATGAGTGAATACATTGGTTGACAGGTAACAACAAGTAGTTCCACTTTCTTTACATAAGGAAAAAAAATACCAACAAATTTTTCATCATTACAACATAAAACATTGATGGTATAATATTTAGAATATCATATGAGCAAAATATTCCACTGCTTCCAATATGCTGATATTATGACTAGGGGGCCGGCTACCGAAGTTCAATATGGACAGTTGCAGTGAGCGATAGTCCTCCAAATACCCTCTAAACCATTCATCTTATATATGGCTGGATTAAGACCACAATGGGCTCTATGCCACCCATCATTTTGGAGCCCACCGTATTATAATTATATGAGATCTGAACAGTAAGTTTATATTGAAACATAAGCATAATGATAAGATATGTACAAATATTTAAAATAAAGACTTGTCAGGACTTATTGTGAGAAAACTGTTCAATGATGGTTTCAAACATCAGGGAGCTGACATCATTTCCAATTGACATCAAAACTAAAGCATTTTACCTATAAAATAATATTTTTATTCACGTGCTAAATGTATTAAGTAATTATTTTATTTATGATTGATCCTTTTCTCAACAGGAAGTCAAGTGATTATAATTAAAGATAATCCAAATAGAAAACCTCTAAAAGATGAGCAAAGAGAGAAACATCAAAGGTGTGATAGATTGTTAAATGGAAGGTCGCCTCCAGTCTGTGTAGACGATGGAATGACACTGAAGTGACTGCTCTAAGGTGCAAGCCTGGGTGAAGCATATGGAGATCCAGGGGGATGCCCAGTCAACAGAATCCCCCCCCTCGCTGATGTAGACCAAAGGAAAGCGGTGGGATACATTTGGTATCAACTTGGTTGCAGGATCTGCCAGAATGAAGTCGAAGTAGTCTGTCTCCTAGACCGGTTGCCAACCAAGGCTAGAGCACCCACCCTGTCCTGCTGTTTACCCATAGCTGGAGGGAGATGGATTCATGCCTTTCCCAAGTATGGTTAAATATGCACAGAAATATCAACATACTTTTGTGATACATTCAACTAGAATAAAGAATGCACTAGAAATTGTGCATATATGTATATATTTATCACACACAATGTCTTCATCAAATAAATATATTAAAAAAAAGAAGTAAATTGATTCTATTGAGTGAAGATTATTTCACTACAAACTGAGCAAAGCAGAAAAGTTATCAGCATCAAATAGGTAAAGCCAAAAGAAATGACAAAGACTTACTGTAAGTTTAAAACATAAACATTATACATAATATATGATGTTAAAAATAATACTTCTAAAAGCTGTGACCAAGAAAAAGAACAACTTTATCTAAAAAATATCAGAATTACAAAAACAAATTTTGTTAATTAAAAAAAAAAGCATGAAAACATTGAAGAGATTCAAGTGAAAACCCACCTACATGAAAAGTCATATTAAAAAATGGTGGGCGCCAATAAGAAAACTTTCCAGACTGGAGCCATCGTCACAGAACTGGTTTTCATAGTCAAATGAAAACACTAGACAATCCCAAAGATTGGCAAAATAAACAAATCTTGCTGAAAATTGTGATTACTGAATAGAAAAAGACAGACAAGTTAAAAACAGAAGCTTTGGAAAAATAAAATAAGAATGTTTACATAAAGTTTAAAAGTATTTGACTTTTAGTGTTCTATTTGTTGATATGAACAAAAATGTAAGAGCAGCAAGGAGAAGAATTTGGTTGGGGTGTGTTGACCAATAAAGATTCTCAAACAAAATACAGGAAAAGTTACTAAAAGCAGAGGATTGACTTGCTAGTAGACCAAGACTTAAATTTCAGGATTAACTAGAAAACATTCAAAGAGCTCATCCACCAACGCCATTGTCACTAGAAACTGACCAATCAGGTTACAGATCCCAGACTATGCTGTGACAAAAGCTTTTAATAATTATTCATTATTATTTACAATACACTTCCATTATAATGATGTTACCGTGATGACATCATTTCCGTCTTATTACATAAAGTGTCCTATCTCAGAGTTAAAATAAAAAATTTTTAAAAAAAGAAAAGAAAAAAAAAAAAAAAATTAATCCTAGATCTGCCCCAAAATCCAATCTTAGTCTATGGACCACCCTTCCACAAAATGTCATTGATATTCATTGAAAACTTTGAGATATTGAATGGACAGACAAATATAGGTGAATACATAACCCCTGTCCAATTTTGTTGACAGAGGTAACTAGAATATCTTGCTACTTTCATTACCTAACAAAATTCTCTGTATAAATTGACAAAATAAACTAGTTGGAAACACCAACGTTTGCAATTCATTAGGGAAGGAAATATTTACTTAAAAAAACATTTGATAATGTCAAATGTTGATAATTTCAAAGCTGCGAAATTGGCTAATTAGTGAATAAAACTATGTATTTACTTATTTTTGATTATATAAACTTTTGTTTGTACAAAACAGTTTTTATCCTTGTTTTGATTAATATAAACTTGATCAAATTAAAACGTATTTTTTTTTTTTTTTACAAAAAATAAAGTATATACGTAGATGAAACTTTTTTTAGAAAAAATAAATACGTTTTAATTTGATCAAAAGTTTATATTAATCAAAACAAGGATAAAAACAATTATTTTTTTTACAATCAAAAGTTTATATAATCAAAAAATAAGTAAATACATAGTTTTATTCACTAATTAGGCAGTTTCGCATATTCGGCGTAACATATACATAGATAAGTCAATGAGAACCAACAGATTTTCTTCAAATCATTGTTGTAAAAATACAATTGCTAAAAAAAGACTTCTTGCTATTATTTTTATAGAAACAAGCTCTAAAAGCAAGAACAATCAAGTTTACACACTAGGTACCAAAACTGAACAACTGTGAGTCTGTTATAACACATTAAAATGAGATTTCTTAAAGAAAAAGATTCAACATTGAATGAATACAAATTAGAAAGTGAAATTAACATTGAAGAATTCCCAAACCATCACAAAAGAATGCTTTGTTCAATGTTTTAAGACAATCAGACTAATTATTCGAAACAAAACAAAGGCATTTTAACAACAAAGTAAATATAAAACATTTGTAGAATAAAACATCTTCAAGTGAAGCAGTTGTATATTGATCAGAAAACCAGTGAGAAATATGAAGTCTGGAAGTTTATAACATTTTCTACTTTGGAAAGAAAAAAGACACCAAGGGAAATTATGAATCACCACCATCCATATATGCTGTGTTGGGGGTGATCAATTAAACAGTGATCGCTAAAAAATGACGGAATTTTTCAAAAAACAAACGGGCTTGATCTAGTGACCAATTTAGCATAAGCTTACATTGAAAATTGAACCCCCCCTCTAAAAACCTAATTGGGGAGGGAATTTAAAAAATAAATAAATATATTTTCCCTACTCAATGAGTGGAGTGTGTGTACAAAATTTCAAGTTTCTACTATGAATGGTTAAGACTGGGCATAGTCCGGATATATAGATAGATACATAATAGTGATCAATTAAAAAGTTAGGCTGTGATCACTAAAAGAAGGGCCGTGGTTCTCTGAACTTCGAGGCCATGGCAGTTTCGAAGCACAGATACTCCACTTTGATCCTAGCCACAGCCAAGATATCCTGCGCAACTTCTCCCAGAACGATACCTGAGCATGCCACAAGGAGCCCCTGAAGGACTGTGGTTCTCTGAACTTCAAGGCCATGGCAGTTTCGAAGAACAGATACTACACTTTGATCTTAGCCAAAAGGCTGCAAAGCCATGTCAGGATGTGTAAAGGGAATGAAAGCATTCAGTTTAAGAATATATGGCAACCCTTAAACAATTTCTGATAAGGGAAAGGACTACAGAAAAGGTCTGAATTGGCTGGCAATAACTGAGGAAGCCATTTCTTTACTATAGCATGTAAGATTAGAACAACAACTTTTCCTAATGTGACTGAAATTGATAAATCTTTACGCCATATAAGGGATGTATGCATGTAAATGTATATAGGTCAGTTGATTTATACAGTCATTAAGTTCATTTCCTCTACAACACTTGTACCTACATCAAATGTCTTCTTCCCATTGCGATGATTTTTTCGTGTGTATATCTCAAAGTTTTCAAACATCCTCTTTTATAGATATCAGAGGATCTAAGTGGAACACCCATTTCCCTTATATCGCACATATACACACATTTAAGGGTCAAAATGTTTTCCTAACCGGATCAATTTAAACATCCTTCCTGTATCCAGATAGTGAAAGAACCTTTTGTTTTATAATGAGATTTATTGCTGCCTGGGTTGGTTTACCAAATTGATAACAAACATTTTATAAGCTCTAAAAAAGATCTGGAGTCGTAAGGTCAGGTTTACCAGAGAAATGTCATGTCCATTTCTCTCTCCATCGCAGAACTTCAAATTATACAAGACCTGATTGGATCACTTTAACACCCCCTACCGCCCCCCACACTAGAGTGGCCATTTGAACGAATCTCTCTGACCGCATATATTCTTGTAGATGTCCCTTTGAAATGCCACACATTTTAATTCTGAACTTTAGCTTGTTTCAATATGACTTGATGGAGTGTTTACACAGACTATCTTTTAGGTTCACAGCATTCACTGGGTGTTCAAAGGTTTTGTGTTGAAATCTGATGCCTTGAATGTTTCAGGGGATCACTTTAACATCCGCACCCCCACTAGACCAGCGGGGGGGGGGGGGGTGTTCGCGTGAACCAACTGATTTTCTTTGATTAAATCTTTATCATTTGGACTTAGATTAAACCATACAGTTATCAAATCAATGGTTTCAACATTTTTAAACTGGTTAACATTTTCTTTTTTTTTTGGGGGGGGGGGGTAAAAGGAAAGCCAAAGAAAAGATTATTTCTTTTTGATTATAATTAACTTAGATATTATGATATACATGATAGGTATTCATCTCATGCTAATTCATCCATTGCAAAAACAAGCAACTTATCTGTCTCAATTGCCAATAGGCAATCATTTTTTGTTGTACTGAAAACCATAAAAAAAAAAAGAAAATCAACCTTCCTCAAATTAAGCCGGACTTCTTTTTTATTGAGGAAACTGGAGGCAAAATTATCAGCCTGAAGAGAGTGGCATAGCCTCTTGGATTTATGAAGATTTCTTATCAGCCTTTTTAAGATCTGTTCTTGGACATGGGAGTGATGGGCCCTCCCCTCACACACTGGCCCATGACATATGGGCAGGGAGGAAGTGATGGATACATGCCTTTCCCAGAGGCATTAGTGCAAAGTAATGAAAATAGAACTATACTAGAGATGGATACAGGCCTTTCCCAAGGGCATTAGTGCAATGTAATAAAGATAGAACTACACAAATATAAAGCAACTGATACTAAATCTAGACTTTTGAAGAAAAGTGGTAAATATTCACATCTGTTAACCAAGTCAAAAAAAAAAAGAGAAACAATATTTTTTTCTCCAGTCATGTTTTGTGCTTGTAATCCATTAGACCCTAACAATCTTCCTAGAAGTTTTTTAAGGTTTTACATTGGAAATTGAACCTTCTTGTAACTGTATAGTAAATGGGACCATTACTTTCCATCCGTTGTAGGGAAGTGAGGCTTTGATTCGGTTACTTCCCTTGTGAGGCTTCTTTGATATTTTAATGACAATTTTTCTGTCCCAGACGGACACACGCACACCCTCGGGCAGCATCCCCTCCTCCACCCCCCAAAAATCGTCATTAAAATATCAAAGAAACCTAGTTAATCACTTTAAGGGAAGTAACAACATGCTACGAAGCCACACTTCCATACAACGGACTGAAAGTAACAGCCCCGTTTTCCACACAATTACATTGTAAATAGAACCTCCTTGTAAAAACTTTTTTCTAAAAATCTAACAACTTGTAGGAAGATTGTTAGGATCTAACAGATTAAAAGCACAAAGAATTATGGTGAAAAAAATTATTTCATGACTTCAAAGGGTTCAAGTCTGAATAAAGAGATTAAGAAACATGTTCTGGCATGTGGTAGGAGGGGGACAGCGTAGCCGCTTAACAAAAATACGGTCCTTGATAGTAAAGAGCAGCTGGGGATATGGTCTTTTGAAAAACAAAAAGAAATCCCTGCATCCCTTAATGATAGAATAAAGGGGTTAATCGTTACCTAATACACACACACACTTGTGGTGTCTTTTCTAGATTTAGATAATCCAAGCATTAAGCTACGGTATGCAACAGAGCACCTGCCAAAACAAACAATCAAGGGGAAAATTTGGCTGAATAAAATGGCCTGGGGTGTCGCCTGCTTTACTACAACAAAATTAACGGCCTCTGACCCCCATTGTCATTCAAATAAAAAGGATCTCAGAGGGTGGGGGGGGGGTACCCTCCAATTAACCTGTTTTCATTAAAGTACCTGCTTATTTTGCTCAGTTTTCATAAAAGACAAGACCCCTCCTTTTGGTTGGGCAGATTTTATTTTTTTAAAAACAGAGCAAACAAGGAAATCATCCTTTAGAAACTAACCAAAACTGTCAACATAGGTTTCTCCAGTTTTTAAGTTGGTCTTGCTGGCTATGTATGCAGGTGTCGCACGTACAGGCTATACCAATGAAGTTAGAGGGCTGAAAATTAAAACTTTTACTCATTATGCCTGGATAAAACGTTTATATTTTTTTAAATCTCCCCATAGGTTTTTTAGTGTGTGTGTGTGGGGGGGGGGGTTAATTTACAATTTAAGTTTATGCTAAATTGTTTGTGTCTGGCTTTGTTCAGACAAAGGCAGGAGAAGTAACTTATTCGTTCAATTTTTTTAATTGATTACTCCAAACCCAGCATGCTGCCAAAAGACGTCATGTGGCGGTTTCTATTGAGTGACTAACCAGACCCGTTTCAAATCCATTCATTCATGCTCTACATTCATCCCTCACTAGCTGAAACCCTGGAAATTGGAGAAAAATAAAACTTGAAATTCAGAAAAATGTTGGATTTTATGAATTTCAAAACGGAAAGGCAATTATATTTTCAAAATATTAAAAAAAAAAAAAAAGAATAATGATGTGAGAATTGTTACGTTCTTCTAGTACCTACATAAAAAAAACTGAAGACAATTCATTCAGTGGATTCACATGAGAAAAGAAAATTGATGGACTGACAAATAATTCAATGTTAAAAGAAAAGTGGATGCAGCCTGTTTCGAGGAAGCCAAGCAACATATATCTTTGCATAAATCTCATAAGTACCAAATAAAAAAACAAAACTAAGTATTTGGAGAATGTCCATATATCTTATCTCATTATCTTATGATAAATGAGGGTTTGAAAAGCAGGGCAAGGAATGTCACTAAACAGGATTTATTAGTAGATATTAACTCAAATAAAGATCCAAATCTCCCCACCCACAAACACATTGGTGCCATCATTTTCCACCAGTTTGGTTATACATCAAATGAGGCACAATTTAACACCAACCAATTTTGGATACTGTATGCCAAAATAAGAATAAAGCTGGTGTTACTTTGTGTCATACTAGGATGATTTTCTGATTACATATAAGTATATGTTTGTTGTGTGGATATAAGGGAATCCGACAGAATGGTAAATTGGATTAGACAATGTGGAAAAGAAAGATTGAGAAAAGTGTGTTATGTCTCAAACATTTATTATCATGAAGATAAATCTTTATATATTTCATAGTCTTGAAATGACATCATCAGAAGAGAATTGAACATAGCAGGGACGTGCAACCATTCATGATTTTTCACTAACCAACATGGATTGTCGCACGGCTCTGCTATGTTAAATTTTTAAGCATTATTTTAAACTGGGCCTCAAAGCCGCAGAAGCTGCTCACAGAATTCGGGGAGTGGAAGGAAATGAAACAATATCTGACCCTATGGCTCAAAACTGGTTTAAGCATTTCAAGGGTGGCGACTTGTTCCTTGAAATAAAGCCCAGAAGTGGATGACCATCAGTTGTTAATTATGATGGTTTAAAACACAAGGTAGAGGAGAAGCCAACCACTCGAAAACTTTAAGAGCTAGGATCATTAAAAGATACCATATGTAGCCTAAAAGTTACCACATAAAAAAAAGAAATTTGTTTTTTTTTAATTTTTAAAAACTTTAAATTAAAAAAAAATCTTTTTAGGCTTAAAAAGAATTTTTTTTAAAGTTGATTACAAACCAAAAATACTTTTGATACACCCAAATGTTTATTTTAGCTACTCATTTATCAACCACTTTCAATTTCATTGAAAGTCTTTCTTTACAAGTAAATTACATCTGAAAGCTTCCTTAAAGAAAAATGTGACAAATGGAGTCACGATCTGCTACAAAATACATATTGAATGGGGAAAAAAAATGTTTTATTTCACTTTACTCTGCTTTGATGAACAGTCTGCAGGGCATCAGGTTTATTTTTTGTATCAGCCATCTTTGATGCCTGGGAAAGCAAAACCAGTGTTGCCAAGTACAGTTTGTTATTTATGGCTAAAACTGTCATTAAAATTGGATAAATGTTTCCATTTCCAGCTAACTTTATAGCTGAAAATGTTATATATACTCATTTAAAGCTCACACCAAATACAATAACTATACACTAAGACTCCAGAACAAATTAATAAAAATTGTACATTTACTTCTATTAGACTTAGTTTGTTCTTGGGTTTTTTTATTAAAAATGGCCACATTTTCAGCTATCGTACATTTTTATCGGTTAAATTGAAAAAAGAAAAAAAAGAGAAAAACAACAAAAAATAACAGCCAGATCTAGCTGGAAAATGGCTACTTCCATTTGTTACTTTTTGCTTCTAATTTACTTTGGCTCAGGGTTGCCAAATGAAGTCCATCAGACACTTGTTGAAAGCTTGAACATAAAACAGGGGTCAGTAGGTGCACACTAACCTCCATTAGGGAACTTAGTAGTAAAAGATAAACAAGATCAAGATTTGCCATGCACTACTACTTGTGTGCCGACCAGAAGGGAGAGAAAAGCAGATTGTCCAATAGGAAATAAGGGAAATTATGTAAACAGTGGTGACAGCTAAATCATTAGGAGAACCCAGAAGCATCAGGTTGGGCAATAAATGTTGAGGGAAGATTGGTTGAGCAGTGGTAATCTTGTTGACAGATGGAGATAAATGTAAACAGATGCATGATAAGAGTGAAGTGCCAGGAACAAGTGGGGAGTCCTTAACAAAAAAAAGAACAAATTATATATACATAACAAAAAAAAAAAAAAAAGGTCAAATGAAGACAAATTAGATTTTGTAAAAGGAGAGGTCAAATTAAAAAGGCAATGAGGAAAAGAGCTGTTCAGTTCTGAACTTGTGCCATGGAACATGTCCGAACCTGCTCTTTGACATTTCAAAGGATCAACCAACAAATGGAACCATGTAACGAAATGCAGAAGAAACACAGATCGGCATTATACTACACTGACTTTTACTTTTCTTGTTGCTCTCATTCCCAGAGTAGGAAAATGGAAAGTAGGAAAGGGTTTTAAGATCAGGAAATTTCAGGATTCAAAAGAATAGATTTTTCCTTATTTGAGCCTAGTCTGGCACAAGGTAACAATAGTAGGAATCCCAGCATTGGAATAAACACAAATCCAGTTTTTTTTTGGTCATCATCTGATTGTGATAGTCATCAATGAATTTGTCAAACTTCCAAAAAAGCGATAGATAGCTAGACATACATACAATCATGTTTGTTTGTCCAAACAATATCTCCAAAACTGTTTAACCTATTCAAGGCCATGTATGAGATAACTTGTCTTAGCAAGCCATCAGTCCAGAGCAACACTTGCAGTGGCAAAATGTATAAAGGCTTATCTTCATGATAATATGTTTGAGACATAACACTTTTCTCAATCTTGCATTTCCACATTGTCAAGTTACCCCTACCATATATGTGTGTGTGAAGTATTCAGAATGAATGGATAATTTTATATCCGACAGAATATGATAATTGTAAAGACATTTTTTTTAATTTCTTTTTTAAAAACGAAAACGCGCAGTCTAAATCGTGTAAGTAAAGAAATGAGTGTCGTGCAGGGATCGAACCCACGTCCACCATGGAAGCAGCCTTATACAAAGGATAGCTCTTACCACCAAGCTAACGATACCCTCATGGTAAGGCATGATGATGTAAGAGATAAACAATGGTGCTGACCACAAGATCGTACCGGAGACCTGCCCAACCACAGCCAAAGAGCCAGTGTGGCAGTGCTGTTAAAACATCCGGGCCCCCCCTCCCCACATAGTTTGCTGCGCCAGACACTTCACATACAGGCACTTGAATCATTTCTTAGTAGGATATAAGTGACCAATTATGGCTTTTGACTGCAGTTAGAAGAACGCTGTTGGTGTAGGGGGATTCAAGCGAAAAAAGTGCGTTTTCTGGTGTCGTGCTGAAAGGAGTCCCCACCAAAGAGGTGGTCTGTGAAAGAGACTTTGTACCCCGAGGTCCTCCCGTTTTAAAGAGACCTTTTCTACTACACAATATGTGCATTCAGGACTCTTGCCTTACCATGAGTGTCATTAGCTCAGTGGTAAGAGCAGAGCCAGCGGGTACGATCCCCATACAAATCTCATTTCTTTATTTACACGATTTAAGCTGCTCATTTCACAACCAAGTCAATGTTCCTATTAATGCTGCTGAAACTTCATATTCCTAATTAGAGAATCAATATGAAACATTGAACTTTCTTTTTAATGAAGACGAAAATCCACACAATTTGGAAAGCTAAGATTGTTGCTATAGCAACCTTCCTCGTGTGTTTAGTGAAGAGAAGGAAATAGATTAAGGAAGTCTTTGTTCAGAAGAATTTTAAATGAAAAGGTAATACCCTCACCCAAGAGGATGCAAAAGAAACAGCTGCCTCTTCAAATGGTTTATTAACAAGAAATAGAACAGACTGTTCAAAACCTGCAACATTGTTTACATAATTTTTGATAGCATTTGGCAACATTTGTTTCTGTAATAAAACTATTTGTTTCCGATTGATATAAAAAAGAATAATGTAAAGATGTTTAAAAAAAGAGACTCTCTGAAAATGGACATCGACTGGTTTTCTCAAACCTTAATACATTTTCATTTGTATCCAAGAAGTGTGCATCTATTTGTTATGAACTGATTCAGATTTGGTCTGAACGAAAAACCTTTTGCCATTCAGAGAACTGTAGACTCAAGTTAAAGAGGAAAAATAGACGTATAAACAATAGCATACAGCCTTTCGTAAAAAATATGGAAATGTTTATTAATCACTTTGTTTCATAGCAACAGATCATGAAGGCGAGCAGAATTTACAAAAAAGTGGTAGCCAGTTTTCTTCAGAGCGCTACCCATATCTACATAATGAGAAAATGAGGGACTAAAAGAGACCACATCCCCAGATGCTCTCAATATAATGGCAAGTTAACACTACATAGCAAGAGACAAAAGATAATGAAATTATGACTGAAGCCAAGTCACTCGCGGTTTAGTCAGGTTTTATGGCATTTCTAGAAAACAAAAGATGATGGAAGCCAAACATTTCAACTATCATTACCTTTCCTGTTTCCAAACGGCTGCGGCTTCAGCTTTTGATGATAGCAGAATCGTCCGAGTCATCCGCTGCTGATGGTGAATTTAAAGTCAAAGAAAGAGACAAGAATATTCCTCAGAACAGCATTTTCAGTTTTTTTTTATTCATTTTTTAAGTGCTCTTCTGATATTGATCAATTTTATGTGGTCCAAGTTTTGTTTTTTTATTCAAGCAAAAGCTTGATAAATACAAATGAACAAAGGATAAGTTAGTGGTAGTGTTTTTAGCATAAGGGTTAGAGTTGGGGTTGCTATTTTTAGGGTTTAGGGTAGTTAGGGTTAGTTCAGGTAACAAATTTCTATTGACTTGCATTGGACAATATGGCTTCCACATGTAGGTATATGTCCTTCAGCCATTTTCACTTCAGAAAGTGGAAAAATGTTGAAATTGTCATCTGCTTCTTTGACTTTAAATTTGAAGCAGCAGCAGACAACTCAGATGATTCTGCTATCAGCAGCAGCTAAAATGGTGGCCATTTAGAAACAGGAAACATCAGAATTGCCAACATTTCTAAGACATTACAAAAGTAAAATCTTGATTCTGATCTTGAATTCTGAAGACAATTGACATTAAAATACATATTATATATTTCAGAGGATAAGGTGACTTTCAGATAAGCCGAGACCCAAATTTCAGTCTTACAAAATACCCTTTTCATGAATAAATACATAGCAAAAATGTTATTGAAATAGGATAATTAGTTGATTTTTGGAAGACTTAAAAAATATTGGTGTGATTCGCCAGTCGCTTTGTCGTCAAAAGTGTGCACACACTCTTCGGAGGTGTCTAGTTTAAGGTCACTTGTTTTTGCATCTGGCCTACAAGACTACCTCTGGTTTTGGGATGTTAGAAACCGTCAACCGCCAACCAAAACTGTCTACATAGGTTTCTTCAGTTTTTAAGTGGTTCTGCCTGGTTGGCTACCTATCTATGTACGTGTCATATCTACAGGCCGTACCAATGAAGCTAGAGAGCTGAAAATTCAAACATGTACTCCTCATTATTTCTAGAAAAAAATTGTTTTTCGAAAAAAATTCAGACTTTAGTGATCACCGCCCAATAATTGAACACCCCCCCCCCAACACTGCACGCTGCCAAAAGACGTTGGTCACATGACAATTTCTATTGAGTGACTAGGCTGATTCAAGGTTGTCTTAGCCACCAAAATATATACAGTATTTCAGGAATTCATGTAATCTAGAATTGAACACCATAAGGAGATGCACAATTTGATGTGCAAGAAACATTGTGGCTTACATGTTCACCTTCCACGTCTACCATTAAAAAAAGACGAAAGAAAAAGAAGGTAAAATACCAATCTTTCTCATTAAATAAAGAGAAATATTTCAACACAGGGGCTTCGCACCCCTGTAAATGAACAACTCCTCAAACAAAAAAACCCTTACTTATGACGTACAGTAATACAATACCGAAAGCAGCAGATGTCTTTCAGCGATACAAAAATAAAGCAAAACAGACGCATTATAACTTTTCTTTTTTCTTATTTAAAATAAAATGAAAAAATTTTAAAAACTGCTAAGGAATTGGCAGCTAACTTTAAATAGATTTTAAGATAAAAAAGAAACATTTTGCAAGAATTCCCTCCCAGAAGGCAACTTCACATCTAGCTGCCGCATGCATAGAGAAGACTGGCGGTTAACTTGCGGCTGTGGGAGTGGTGTTGAGTAATTGACGTGGTAATGAAGATGACGAGTAGAGAAGAGAGTGTGTGGGGGCATGCCATTCAGTTTCTTTATCTTTCCCCAACCCCCCATCAACTATTGTAGAATCACCTGCAACTTAGCCACTGACACAGGATATGGAACGGGAGAAGAATACACAACGATGCAAAATTATGACAGCAGCAACAACAACAAGAATAAAAGTCTTAACAGGAAAGGTTTTTTTTTTTTCTTTTTTTTTAATACAATAAACACCGAACGCACTTAGTAAGAGTCCCTTCCCAAATGGAAATCAAATGAGTATAAATAGGTAATTGAATTAGCATAGAATGGTAAGGAAATTGATCTGATGGGAACAAGAGAAACCCTGAGGAATTTTAAGTAAAATTGTTTTCAAACATTTTACTTCACACTGCTGGAGTTTCTACCTTACAAGCTGTATTATTACAGGTTCCACCCCGGCATCCAAAAGTAGAGCGTTCCTATAAAAGAAACTATTGTAAGCAGAAATAGCATAAAGCGAAGAAGCAATTACCATTAACCCATTAACTGTGGCAGGAGCAGCTCAGTTGCCGTGTTGACTAACTGAAGTGTTAACTTTCATTATACAGGGTGGCACAAAATAAGCCGAACAGTTTGTTTTCTCTGTAAACAATGGACCCTTCAACTTAAAGTTACAGACACACATAGAAAAAGTGGTACGCAACTTGGAGAATAGAAAGGTCCATTGTTTGACTGATATAAATTTCCGTCATTTGCAGTTGAGCTATAGAACTGCAATGACTGACATTTCCGTCATTTGCAGTTAATGGGTTAATTTAAATGGGAAAATCTTTTGAGCATTCCCAGACTAAAAAAAAATAGTGATGATATGTTAGAATGAATCATCAGTGGACAGGAGACTTGGGTGTAGGAGAGTGGAAGAGAGTGCACACTGCCCCTATAACAGCTTGCTGCAAAACAAATCGGAGCGTTTTTTTTCGCTTTTCGTGCTGCCTCTATAACGGCTTGCTGTAAAACAAATGCTAAACGCTATTTTCGCTTTGCGCTTTTGCAAAAAGTGGTGTAAGTGAACATTCCAGGTGGAATACTTGTAATCGAATTAGTGTAGAATCACTAAAAAACTGATCTGATGGGACGAAAGGAAACCTTGAGGAATTTTATGGGCTTTAACTTTTAATGTCTTAAATTTATTTATACGTCAACTATCAAGGGAGGTAAGAAAAATTAAAATAAAAGTTAAAAATTTAAAAAACCGAAAGGCGATATGAAATGATTACCTCTAGGTGTTGGAGATAAAAAAGGGTGGTCCCGATTGTAAAGTCTCACACTCTCGCTCACTCAATGTTAAAAATGGCGAAACAATTTAACAATTTAATTTAATCAAAGCAATAACAATATAATTCATGTATTTACATCCGTTTTTCTTTCATTGATTCTTATTTCTTTTTACTTGTGCACTGTGTTTAACATCAAGTGAGCGAGGGTGTGAACTTAATTTAATATCGGGAACACCTTCTCTACATTGTGCCAAGTTAAATTTTTATGATATTTGAAAGAAACTTTTAACATTTATTTTAATTTCATTAAGTCCTTTGATAATTGGAGAATAAATGAATTTAAGATGTTAAACGTTAAGAAAGCCAATTTTAAGTATAATTGTTTGCAAGCATATTCCTTCAATCTGCCGATAGTGTTAACCAACTATATTACAGGCCTCCACCCCCCGTTATAACGCAGTCCGTTAAATTGATCGCGGCTTGGTTATAACACGTTTGGATTTACTTGGACCCAAACACAGGCGTTGCAACTTGACGCCTATATTACCCAAAATGAAACTCTAACAGCAAAGCTCTGTCCGTTATTTTGGGGACTGTTTTACAAATCAAGCAGGTTTCAAATAATGCACATCCAAACAAGTATCCTTTGGCTTCTACAAAAAAAAAAAAAAAGGTGAAAAGCGGATATAGCATTCAGTGCTCGTTACAGAGGCAGCATGCACCCTCCTCCTCTCTACTACAACTCCAGCCACCATCCTTGATGACTCAGTCTAACATACAATCATAACCATTGTTGGGCTCTGAGAATGCTACAAGAATTTTCCTATATAAATTCTTCATTTTAGGCCATTTCGGCTTACAAAAGGTTTTTTATAGGAACGCTCTAATTTCGGATGGTGTGGGGATATAATTTCTCTCCTAATTAGGATGACCTAAAAATGAATCCATATTAAATAACTTTGCAGCTGTTAAAGTTCATAGCAAAATAGAGAGAAAATAAAAACCTGCAAGTAGTGGGATCCCAGCATATGACAGTACCCACAGGCAAAATTTGATTAGAATCACACAATGCTGCTTTTTAAAATGGCCGACAGCAATTTTCATTACCAACATTTTTCAAACAATAAAAGTCAATCATAGCAAAAGGATAAAGCATGAAAGTCTAGTTTATACTAAATAGACTTATTTGAAGAATGTCACTATTAAGTTAAACATTCTTATTTTCTCAAAAGTTTATCCAATTATATCTATATGTACAATAATAGTAGCTTGCATAAATATCAATTATAAATAATTAAAGATGAATTTGTACAGGTCTGGTTAGTCACTCAATAGAAAGTCATGTGACCAAT
>VCCN01004362.1:1220498-1244690 GCA_006491835.1 Architeuthis dux
CAGCCAGCCAGCCAAACTTAAAAACTTAAGAAACGAATGTTAATATTGAGTTTCTAATATCTTGAACAAAATCTCACTTTTTCTTTTTTCAATTCCTTTTTATTTATTTATTTATTTTTTTGCTTTGAATGACACCCAAAAAAGAAAGGTTTGTCTTGTGGAATGCGTTCAAAAGTCAGATTATTTACATTTCAGATTCAAGCTTGAATGAACCTAAAACAAAAGATTCACCTGACTTTCAAGTGAAACTTTAGCCCTGTTCTATAGCCTGCAAGAAACAAGTCCTTTTTTATACAACCAGTTTTCAGACAGGTACTCATCTTCAAGGGAACAGTGATACCGCCCTGCACGAGGAATTCCACCAATGACATTACACTAAACAACACAACTTACTGAAAGTGATCACAAAAATACATAAGAATCACACAGCACTTTCACTAAGTTAGTCAGAAAATAATGTGTTCTCAGTCTGTTGTCTCAGGGCATGAAATGTGGTCCCAAACAATCTTAGAATATACTGACACATCACCAGATAATTTATCCAGCAGGCTCAGGACTGGAGGAGACCGGGATTTCTTGACAAAGGCCTAATATATACTTAGAATATGTAATAAACAATGAAAAGTAATGAAAGACATTGTACTTGACAGATAAAAATTAATCCACTTCAAAAACGGTCTGCTTTATTCAATATTAATCCACGAATCTTCACCCGAAGAAGATTCAACTATGCCATGAAAATTAGTGTCTGAGTGGCGAACTACTAGAAAGCCAGCCAGGTTAAAAAATATCCGGCTTTCTGGAAGCCGGTGAATAGTCTGGTAGTGTACTTTTCCAGCAGCAAATTGTCATTTCAGATGCATTGAACTAAACGCAGTCCTAATTAAATCAAATATGCTCAAATAATTTTCACCAGCCAAAATACAACAAAGAACAGTCAAATATTTACATAATATTTTTTTTAAAAAGTAAGAATCATCCGTGGTCTCCCATTCATTATTTTTACAGCTGTGAAAACAGACCCACAAATAAGAAAAACCTTTTGTAACAAATGCATATTAACCACATTTGCAAAACGGGATCAAAAACCAGATTACAGGCAGTGGCTTTTGGCTTAATAGTTTTGATCTTTGTAGTGTTTACTCTGTATTTTCATCTATCGGCTATATTCACAGGTTGGAGTCATTAGGGTTATTATGAATAACTTGAACTAGTTTCAACGCTTTTTGTAACTATCATAGCATTTATCAAGGGTGTGGTGATACTTGATGGTACAAGCTGTTTTCTGTGATGACTGGACTGCATTAGTTTAAGGAATATTTAAGAGCAAGATAGGATCAGAAAGTAATGAATAAGCACATAAAAATGAATCTCTAATAAGTTGGAGCTACAATCAAAACTGCATGCTTTTAAGAACCTGTCAGTGTTATAAAATGATTTATATACCAACCCAAAGTGTTAGCCAGCATTCTCACTAGATGTTTAATAGCTAATTCTCAATAGAAACCTAATTCCAATTTCCCAATTAAGCCGAGTGTGTTTTTGACCATTTTAGTACCACTTGCTTTTAAGAACCTCTCAGTGTTATAAAATGATTTATATACCACCCCAAGGTGTTAGCCAGAATTCTCACTAGCTGTTTAATAGCTAATTCTCAATAGAAACCTAATTCCAATTTACCAATTAAGCTGAGCTCTATTTTGATCATTTTTGGCTTTTTAAAATTTTTTTTTTAATAATAATACAAAAATGCTGACCTCGGAAAACTTCCCAATCCTATAAAAATGATGGGTGTATTAAATTCCTGGCCAACACCCTGCAACAATACTGAAAAAAATGTTGTTAGACTATAATTTTCAAAAGATCTCAACATTTGATGAGTCTCTAAGAAAAGCAGAAGATAATTTCCTGCCAAAGACAAATATTCAGGTTATGTAATTGAAAACAATATTTGCTTTTGCAGAGTAAATTATTGAAAGGGATTCTGGGCATCACCTTGCAGGGGGCGTGTGCCAAACAAGAACATTCTGGGGGGTGAACCAAGCTTGTTTGCGTTGCTCAACCAAAAGGCACATGCGTTGGCTCATTCATGACAGCTGCATGCAGGACGGAGGAATACGCAGGGAGGTGAGCTTGCCGCTGGCTCCAGACCTGCATGAAGGCCTGTTCTTTGTTAACAGACGTTTTAAACAAGACCTGAAGGCAGGCTACACCGACCCAGCAGGCTGGGAGGCTGTGGCCACAAACAACAGCAGATGGAGGCCCATCACCATCAAGGCAGGCATACCATTTCAAAAGTAGACATTATTTCACACAAACATATCAATTATGCTGTCTTACCTTCAGGGCTTTTAAAAAACGAGGAATATCAGCTTGAACTTACCTACAATGAAAATAAAAAGAAGATTGAAATTTCTAAATTAGGTTCACAGCAAAAACAGTCATTTTCAAGGACATAAATAAACACAATACAACAATTACAGAGGAAAAAAAACAATACAGGTACACCTCCCCAACTTCAAAATTTTGCTTTATGCCACTTTCGGTTTTACAAAAAAATAAATTTAAAAATTTTTTTTTTTTTAAATGCCTAAAAGCAAACACAGCATTCCACGTTTGTTTTGCAGCCAGCACCCTGTTTCTTTTCTAACCCCATTCTACTGAACCTCCCAACACCCAAACACCCGACAACTCAGCCTAGCCTAACATACCATCATCATTCTTAATCTAGGAACACTCAAAAAATCTTCCCGTATAAATCAATGGTAATTGCTTATTCGCTTTATGCCACTTCGGCTATAAAAGGTTTTTATAGGAATGCTCTACTTAGAGATAGGAGAAACCTGTATTTCTGCAAGAGCAAAATATGAAGTTAATAGCAGTTTACAAATATGTTGCTTCAGGAGCAGACTCTTATTGCACAACGACTTTTTTTAAAAATTAATTTTCACTTATCTAAATCATGATAGTCTCAATGAAATCAACACCAGCAGCAGTTTACTTAATTAGTAGTTAATCAATATAATTAAAAATTATAAAAATTCTCATTTTTTTTTCTTTCTTCCTTCCCAAATCCTTCTAACATTTTAAATGCCTGCCTTTTCTTCAACACCTTCGTATGGCAAAGTGGCAAAAGTAATTACTCGAAGAATATGCGTACAAAATTATTCTTCATCATTGATTATTTTTGTCAAGTTGCAACAATTGCAGGAAATTCCCGGCAGCTTCTCATTACAGTGGAATGCAGTGCAGGTAATTTGCAGAATAGAAGGTTCTTTATAAACATTGGGGGGGGGGGATCAGATTTCCACAAGAAATGGCCAATGAGAGTTTATGATATTTAAAGCAAACAAAAATGCTTAGAAATGAGCTTCCTGTCACACTCTCACTCTCACACATGCTTTACAATATTTAACAGTTTAATCAATATATGCAAATAGGACATGGGGGCTGCCAACGCTGGATTTTAACCATATCTGGGTGTTTCAACAACCATCTTGGTTTATATTTTGAAAATAGTTTATAATCTGGGTTTTTTCATACCTCAAATAAATAAATACTTGAAAATAACTCATATCTATATGAATGAATGAATGGCTTGGCTTTGCAAACAAGATTTTGGGGACTATTTTCCACAGCATTTGGACCATAGACGGCAGGGCCAATGTGCGGAGTAAACCTCCAACCTAAGCAGTGTCGTTTTAAGGTAAAGTGCTACTTGCCCAGGGTCGACCCCACCCTTTAAAACGGGGGTTACATCCTATGGGCCACCAGAGTGGCGCGGATAGGTGCAGAGACCATAGGTCGTAGGTTTGATAGGAGTGTCCTTCTCCTGACAGATGCCCGAGCTAGCTATGAGGGTCTGTCGCACCCTTCGTATCTATATAGATATGTTTAAAATAACTTCTAAAGATGTTAATTATCTTCAAATAAGCTATTGATAGATTAGTCATCAATTAAATGGGTTTGAATCTCATTTGATACGCATTCTGTTGTAGTACTAGCTATAACCATACAATGAACAAAACTGCCGGTGGGAAATTAACACCTGACGAAAAAGAAAAACACCAAACTCGTATAAAAGTTAATTTTATCATCAAAATCTCTGTGTCATTAATAATGTATCATTTACTATTTCAAGAGAAATTGAAGAAGAGGAGGGATAATTATTGTGATCTAGATATAAAAGTAAGTAAAATAACAGTTATATTTCTATTTAAGCCTGATATTTTTATAATCTGGGTTTTTCTTTTGTGTCTGGGTTTTTTTGCGAGCCTGGTCTTGGGGGTTTCTTGAAATCTCTTTGGCAGCCCTGTATAGGACAATAGTTTGTTTTTTAAATTTAGAAAAAAAAAAAATAAATAAATAATAAATACAAGAAAAGTGACCCGCAATAATCTTCATGCTACCCCCCCAACCGAGGGGTCCCGACCCCTACCTTGAGAAACCAAAGCAGAAGGTCCCTTTTTTTCTGCATCTTTAATCAGAACAACTTCAGAATTAGATAAAGCTGGAAATCTGTGCTTAGTTATCACATTATCATTCCACATAGCAAGAATAATTCTGATAAAGAATATTTAAAGTCAGCTATATGGAAAGAATGCAGTTAATGGTATTAAGATTGTAGAGATGCCTAATCAAAAGTGAGCAGCAGGAGACACAGCAGATACGAGAAAGAAGGTTTAGCATTGACAATATCATTTTCTCACAGACAAAAGGTAGAGACGCTTAATGTGTAACATCTGCTCAAGTGACTGGATGGCAATCATTTCAAGAGATATCCAAGAAATTTATTTCTCTGTAAATGATCCATAGAATAAGACTAATTTGTATTTCCCATTCAACTTGCTATAAGAAAATGATCACCATTATACTTCAAATTGAAAAATATTCGGTAGACCCTGATCTTCATAATTTAATTAAATATAAAGATCATTGCATAACTCCGCCAAGATGTTCCTTTTGGGTCATCCTGCCAGTCCCAAGCCTGGGTAAAGGAGGAGGGTTAGGCATAGCAACGCCATCCTGTAAAACCTACTTGCCACTGAAACAGCATCAACCCCCCGCCGCCCAGCGAGAACGTGGTCGGGAAGATTCCTCTTCAGAAGGGTGCATGACCCATGCTGGTGAAAGCTTATTGAAATGCCAGTTTGCTGAACAACCTAACGACAAAGGCAAAAACCAGGACAGAACCCTGTTAGAGAGCGCAAAATCAGCTCAAGTGACTGGAATACACAAGGGAAGAGAAGAGTTGGGAGGCCGAAGTGGACCTGGAGAAGAGCGGTCGAGAATGAGGCAACGGCAACAGGACTGACATGGGCCCAGCTGACGGGAGTTACGCTGACGTGTTGTGGTTGTGTCCCTATGTTCCACGAGGGGTTTACAGAAACAAAACAAGATCGTTGCATGGTGACAACCGAGTCGGCCTGCAGAGTTGTCCAAACTCATCATCTGGAACCCAATATTGTTTCAGACCTTTTCCAGAAGGACATTACTCTATGGGTCGCTCTACCCAGGGCCAACTTGTTTGAAAAATTAGAGTTGGGGAAGGACAGGAAAGGTGGGAGGAAAAAAAAAATCAAAGTAAAATGACTAAAAATATTGAAAATCAAAAGTACTAGGTTAAATTTAAAAAAAAAAAAAAATTTTTTTAAATCATTTCAAATCAAACAAGGCTACAAGAAATATTACCAAAATAAAGAGGAAGCCATTTATTATAATCACGGATAATGTTATCAAAATCAGTTGACACCAAACACTTTATTTAAAAATTATTTAAGAATTTAAAAAAGGAATTTCATATGAAATTTTTATAATGTAAAGTTTGTTATAACATTGAATTTAATAACAATTAATTTATAAAAAATAAATGTAAATTGTTCCAATTTTTATATCCTTTGCTTAATGTTATCAGCCGGTTATTGTTATCTTAAAGACCCTGTCCCAAAGTGATCACAATAAGCAGTTTCCTCTGTATCTAGAGAAAATAATTGAACATTTTTTTTTTTAAACTCTCATGAAGTGTGTAGCATCTAGTTTATTTTTCTTCTTTCTAAGGAAATAAAACTATCCTGTAATTTTCATTGATCTTGAAGTCAGTAGTGCAAATAGATGTATAGAAAGAGTTGTGGTACAAGCTGGTGCCATCTTGATCAAGGCACTCATTGATTGGAAGTTATTAATATTCCTGTCCCAGGAAAATACAGAAAAATAAATAGTGGGTCAATAAATGTGTGATCCTAGACAGAGCGCACAGATACTAAATCCGATCCTAGGCAATGGTGCCAATGCATACATAAATAATCCAGTAATCTTTGCTAGTAGTTAAAAAACATATCTACAATGTCGTCAACATGGTTCTTACCAAACAATATCCTATGTTTAATTCAGCAGGTTGTTATAGTTTTCAATTCTAAATTACCACAAATGTGAAATTCCTTTAATTGAAAAGCAATATCAGTTAAAAATGTGGCAAAATGTATCTTTCTGGAAGTTTCTAGAGAATGTATAATAATAATGCACTAAATTCTCAATGATGGAAATAGCAATGGAGTCATATTTCTTTAACAGCTAAATAATGTAAATGTTTTTGTTGCTCTGAAAAACGGAGGAACAAATTAAAACATTTTACTTTCTTGAAAGTTATACAAGCATAAATCCTTCATTTAACTTCAGACACCATTATTACAACTTAATCCACAGAAATCTAAACCCACAATGCAGCATAATTACAAGCTTTATGGTTGGATGACATGTAAGAAAGTAATTCATATGACACCAACATCCTTGTTTCATGAACCGAACCAGATTTAAAATATATATGAAACAAGTCCGGTTAGTCACTCAATAGAAACCATCATGCAACCAATATCTTTTGGCAGCATGCAGTGTTGGCGGGTGATCAATTAAAAATTTTGGAAAATGGGGTGATCAATTACTTCTCTCCCCTTTTGTTGGGTGGTGATCACTAAAAAAGTCTGAATTTTCAAAAACCAAGCATGAACACTGCCGGACAGAAACTAAGGTACTAATTTAGCATAAACTTACATTGTAAACTGAGCCCCCACTAAAACCTATTTTGGGGGGAATTTAATAAAAAATAAAAAATAAATATTTTTTAAAAAACAAAAAAAAAAAAAAAAAACATTGGGGTGATCAATTAAAATATTGGAAAAAGGGGTGATCAATGAATAAATTACTTCACTTTTTGTTGGGAAATGTTCAGTAAAAAAGTCTGAATTTTACAAAAAAAAAAAAACAAAAGTGTGAACACAGTCAGATACAAACTAAGGGACCAATTTCAGTATAAACTTACATTGTAAATTGAACCCAGCACTAAAAAACAACCTATGTTGGGGAGAATTTTCAAAAAGCAAAGAAACGTTTTTCTAGACGTAAGGAGTAAATGTTGAAATTTTTAGCTTTCTAGCTCCATTGGTGCGGCCTGTACACGCGATAGATAGCCAGACTCACTTGCAAACTGAAGAAACCTATGGTGACAACATTGGTTGATGGTTTCTAACACAAGACAAGTATACAAACTGATTACTTATCTGTGCATGTGTGTAAATATATAAATAAATATAAATATATGTGTCATCTGCATATGCAAATACCAAATATACTTGTGCAATGTTCAACTTTTGGACACCAATTTTTTAACATATAATCAGGGGGTTGAACAAAATGCGATGTATGCTTTTGAAACAGTGAAATTTTTGGGCCTCGGCTCGTCCTGCTGACTCGGGGGGTGTGTTCATCCCCTAATTACAGGTGAGAAAATTGGTCTCAAAAAGTCCAACGTTACACAAGTATATATACAGTACATTGAAATAGAGTTAATCTCAACTTACAATACTTGAATAAAATTGTAATTGCTTTCATATGCTCATCATGTTTGTCTATCGTGGTTGGAAATAACATGGCTTTAGTCAGAGGCATAGCTGGAGATTTGGGGGATGGGGGCTTGGCTCCTTGAGAGCCCACCCTTCAACAGTTAGTGCAGAGGTTCCCCCAAGTAGATATTACTGGGGATCCATAGGCAGACCTTTCAAAAGCCTGAGGCTCATATGAAAGTTCATTTAAATAAACGGGGTACTTGGTAATGAAAAGGTTGGAAACCACTGATTTAGGGAGATTTGATTAAACCTGCAACACTGAGGATATCAAACAAAGATTATTAAAGGCAGTGACGTAGGTAGAGATTCGAGGGACCGGGGCAGATGAGGGGGGGGCTTGGCTCCTTGAGGGGGGCCCCCTCCGACATTTAGCAGGATTTGTGATTGTATAATGTTAGTAGAAATGCAACTTTGGTGAACTACAATCCATAAAGCTCCATTGGGGGCCGGGGGTAGATTTAAAATTGCCCCCCACCCTTTCCCCCACCTACACCCCTGGCTTTAGTTTACAGTGGTGCAGCAGCTGCAGTGCACTGGAGGGTCTGAAGTCAGGACTTGGACTTGCACAAATTTTATTATAAACATTAAAATATAGAAACCAACCAAAAAGTATCTGAAAAGAATAAAAAAAAATTTTTTTTACGTATTTAATTGCGAAGAAAACAATTTGACAAGTTAGAAACTTTAAAAAAACTCACAGTGAGATAAGTTCTGATAGATCTAAGATCATATTGCAGACACAAAAGTTCTAAAGAAGAAAAAAAAAAAAATCATTCATTCGACCCAGTTTTTTTAGATCTATTTTTGATACAGACAAGTTGAAAAGAGTTTAAAAAGAAAAATGTTCACACCTACACGAATGATTATATTGGATTTGATACCAAAATATTTAGCTCAAAAAAATATGCTATTGTGTTGTCAATTAATCAGATGGAGAGTAAAACAGAGATGGAGAGTAAAACAGAGATGGAGAGTAAAACAGAGATGGAGAGCAAAGAGCCGTGTAGAAATTCCAGTATTAGAAAAACATTTACAACATTCAGTATTCAATTTTTTGGAGGTTGTTTTTATTTTATTTTATTTTATAGGAGGAAAAGCTGCTCTTCCTATAAAATATGAAAGAAAACTGGTCTGGTTAGTTACTCAATAGAAACCGTCATGTGAGCAACGTCTTTTGGCAGCATGCCATGTTGAGGATGATCAATTAAAAAATTAGAAAAAGGAGTGATCAATGAATAAGTTCTCTCACCTTTTGTTGGGCAGTGATCACAAAAAAGTTCAAATTTTCAACAACAAAAAAAGAAAGCATGAATGCTGCTGTACACAAACAAAAGGTATCAATTTAGCATGAATTTTCATTGCAAATTGACCCCCCCCCCCCCCAATAAAAACCTATTTTCTAGACATAATAAGGAGTAAATGTTTAAATTTTCAGCACTCTAGCTCCATTGTGCATTACATACATAGATAGCCAGACTGTGTTGACAGTTTTGGTTGATGGTTTCTAAGAACAAAGAATGCTAACAGAAATTCAGCTTACAGTACATCTATCCAAGCCAGGTCAAAGGAAATAAGATACGACGTGTCAAAAAAACGAACAGAATTCAGTAATCTTATATTTAATGATTTCCATTCAATGACTTAACATAAAATCTAACATAAAATTCATGCTTCTTATAAGTACTAGCTTAGTACCTGTCATATATCAAACAAAATTGTATTTTTCTGTCGATTTTCTACAACTCTTAATATTTTCTGTTTAATAATTTTAAAACAATACAGCAACAGAATTGGGTAAAAAACGAAACAGACACCAGCAGTAGTAGTATTAATGATATTACCAGCAGCAGCCCATTGTGTCTATGTTCACAGTACCCCCTTTCACTTTGTTTTAGCATGACAGAAAACCAACAAGTACACGAGTGACATAGGCTTTTATGTTATAAGATGACATTAGTATTAAGTGAATATATGATATAAAAAATAAAATAAATGACCGTATCCCAATTAGAAAATCTGTCAAATAAATGTATAGAATAATATACTAAAAGGATCCCCTAAACTCCCAGTGGAACTTTTAGAGATATTTACAAAACAAATCAAGATTTGATGACCGTAGATAAATCTGAGCATCATGACTGCAGTAACCAAGCTTGTAGGGTAAGTTTCAGGAAATATCAACTCAAATTAAAGTGTATTGCAATTCAAATCAAAGTATATTGCATTCAGACTGACAGTCTAGGAGTTGTTCTCATATGTTCTAGCACAACCAGGATATACTGGTAACATCACTGCTGTGAAACCCAGCATGGGGTCTTGCATTAGCTACTATTGTTTTCTGTTGAGATAGTGTTCCAAATGTTATCTTATGTGCCTCAAATTCTGTAAGACACCATACCTGAATTTACAGGATGTGACAACACGGGTATCCCATACAGCAATAGTGCGTATTAATGGTTAAGGTCATAAAAGCATAAATATGACAAAAAGCAGGAATATAGACAACTTCTAGCAAGGTCAACAATATATTATGGGACAGATCCCATAATATATTGTTGACCTTGCTAGAAGTTGTCTATATTCCTGCTTTTTGTCATATTTATTCTTTAACCCAGTTTTAGCTTGAATTTCTATATCATTGATTATAAGCTTGTCATATTCTAGAGTTTGTCCCATGGGATAAAACTAGAATGAGAGTTGATCTATGTATCCTCTGTTGTGAGGATGTGTCCTCATCAACTCAGGTATCAGTTAGAAGATCTGTCAACTCTTAATCTTATGTGCTAATATTGAGCATTGGCTCTCTTCTGTATTGGAGAGTACAGTTACCCCTTTTCTATGTTCATGAAAAGTGAAGGGAAGATTATACCCAGAAGTCAAATAAAGCGAGTTTCAAAAGAATAAAAAGGGAACTAAAAAGAGAGTTGCCCTTCCTCCAAAGAAAGCACATTACGATCAGTTACAACTCCATTTAACATCAAAAAAGATGGCTTATTCTGTTAAAAAAAAAACATTGATGAAAAAAAAAAAAGCAATAAAAAGAAGTGTGCATCAAAAAGGAACCCTAAAAGTGAAGTTTCAATTGTTGAGTATTTGCATAATGTTATAAAAAAGGCAAATGAATGAAATGTTAAGTGGGGCATGGAAGTCAAAATGAGAATCCAGGTGGATCATGATTTAGTGACAGAAGAAGGAAAATTGCAAGTTCCTCCGCCCCATGTTTTACCTAGACTCAAATCTTGAAAAGGGGTTTGAATGCCACAAAGTCTAACAATGCCAGGCCAATTGATTTACACAAATCCAGAGCATTTGAAGAATTATGTTAGTATCTGGAAAACAACAGTTAATGTCCGTTTTCATCACAATAAATCACTTCTCTGCACAATGCCTCTCTTTCAGGAGAAGAGGGTTATGGTTTTCAACATCTTAAAAGTGAACCAGAAGACCATTTTGGAGACAATCTTATTTTAATTGGAAAGCAAGGGAAAGAATTTGTATTTAGTTTTCGTGATGCTATTCACAAAATTATCCATCAAAAATGGGAATCAGATCAAACACGTAATGATAACTCCATTATTGAAATGGCTGCTTCTATTATTCAAGATATCAGCACTAATCAGAATACCCAAATATTACTGATCTCAGTGAGAGGAATGCAATGATTCCAGAATCATTGTCGAGTCTATTGCAAGGTGTTATCAAAGGATCAGCTGATGCTCCTTCCAGCACTGATTGGAAAATAACAGCAATTTCATATAGTATTATATCAGCATGCCAATGTAACATAATGACTTAATTAGGATGTTCATTTATTGTCTCTAATAAGAATACAAAATTGGTAATTAAGTTGTAATTGTCTATAGTTCATTTTAGCTTATAATGAAAACCCAAAACGTTCTCACGGTCAGAAAAAGGGGGGGAATAAGCCGGCGATGGCGGTGCCAGTTCTGGTCATCAGGAATTTTACAAAAAGACCCCATACAACGAATTAGTGGATTATGAATGACTGCGAAAACGCATTACGGATTTTTGAGTTATCGGTTGATCAAAGATGCAATGGAGATAAGTAACATTAACGGAAGTGATAAAGAAATAATGAGGAGTGACAAAGGAACATATCTCCCATATGAAAACACACATAAATAGAACCATCATCACCAAGTTTTCTTAGCCTCTCTCTCTCTCTCTCTCTCTATTGCTGCACATTTTCAAGTTTAACACCCTTCTTTCCCCTCGGGTTACGAATTGTAAACAGTGTTGTATTTTGGAAACTACTGTGATGTTGCGACTATTTTGCTTACATGGGACAAGTGATGAAAATAAACATATGTTATAAACGGTCTTTGTTGCATCCTTTTCAGTGCACCCCTGCACCGTATGTATGCATGTTAATAAATAACAAGGCGCTATGCTACACCGACCATTCATTTCTCCAATTTACTCCATCGCCACATATATCCAAAGGAAGTATGCATCCCATGAGTGCATAAATATACTCATTAGTTTGCCATTCTCTGACAGTTAAAGAAAAACAAAGATTAAACAATTCTTTTTTTGGATGGATCAGAACCGCTGATTTCCATATGGCAACACTAACACATTACACATGGGCAGTATTGCATGTATCAGACCCTTAGGATCAGTTGCACAAAAGGTTTTGAAATGTTCAACAGAACTAAAAAATGTAGAATTCACAGGATCGTATGAGGATATTAATTTCAAATATTACAAGAAACCTTAAACTTCAGGGTTAAAATTGGTAGTTAGTGAGCGCCTGGAGCCACCTAAACCTAATAAAACCATTCTAAAACGGGCAAAGTCTCTTGATGACGTTTGCTTAACCAAATTCACCTTTTGTGATAGCATTGAGGATAACCCATCGGGGAGTGGTTTTATGAAGGTAGCTGTGAGGGGGAAAGTATCATGAGAAAAGCAGAATAATTGTCAAAGGCCAGGACAAAGTCAGAATTGACTTTACTTTCCTATGTAACTTTTATTAAAATTAGCACAATTTACTCTGCACCATCTCTTGTACAGTTGCTTTCTGAGAAGCATTATCTTGGATGCTCTCCTGTCACTTTTGACCAACCACCATTGAGTTGCTCCTGACAGAGTTCTGAATTTGATTGCTTGTAGCTGCAAAACAGGTTGTCGGAAATCTTGTGGTTGCAGAAAAACTGGGTTACATTGTTCACCAATGTGTAGCCATTGTAATGGCCAGACATGTTAGAATATTTACCCAATTGTTACTGACAAAAATTGTGAGAATTAATGGCTTTTTAAAAGTTTTCACTGTGGAATGCTTCTTAAACCCTAATATAATTCATTTTATCAAATTGCCTATTTTCTCAACTGTATGTCTATACCAAAATCATCATGTTTTTTTTACTGAAATTCTAAAAAAATATGGTTACTACTGATGGCCATTTTGGGAGCCATATTTTGTTTTGGAGACTAATCATAAACATGGGTTGAAATCGAATGCCCAAAAACATTGAAACATAGGAATTTACTATCCGTTGTAAAATTATGGCTTTTTTCACTATTTTGCCCAAATACTGCAGCCATGTTGAATTTGTGACCCTATCCTACAAAGATATCACATTAGAATGGGTTTTAATCAATTTTCCAACCTCTAAAACATAGAAATAAACCTCAAAACCATATTCATAACAGGTTTATATTTTGTCTAAATACGGCAGCCATGTTGAATTTCTTGGGAAGTTCCACTGGGATTCCAGGGGATTTTTAGTGTTCCTAGTGTCATGTTGCAACTATCCTGCAAAAATCAGTTGACCATAGTATTTAAGATAGCCATGAGCAAACTGCGGCTCGCAGGCAACATGCAGCCCTTTTGATCTTCTGAATGGCACGCTTAATTCCATGAGGAAAATAACGTTTTATTAAAATTTCATCTAAGAAAAAGGGAACCTTTCTTGAAGAAATGAGAAAATTCCAGGATAAGTGGACAAATGATTACTTCTTTGTTGAAGTAAAAAAAACAGACCAAAATGTCTAATATGTTCTGAATCCCACTCCGTATTTAAAGAATTTAACGTTAAGCGTCATTACACAACTAAACATTCTGTGTATGATAAAGTTAAAGGAGATATCAGAAAGCTTAAAATTGAAAGACTAAACTAAACAGATCGATAGCCTGGGCAAACAGAGAAATGGTGCATGCAAGTTATATTGTTAGCAACAAAGTTCCTAACATTCTAAAAATCATTCTGACGATGAATTTGTGGCCTGGTTTATGATTAGCAATATCTCATGCGGCCCGCTGCTCGAAAAAGGTTGCCCATGCTTGATTTAAGCTAAAGTTCTTGGACTAATAGTAACTATGAAAATCTATAATCTTTAATTTTTTAATTTATTTTTATTAGCTTTCTTAAGAACCAAACAACTTCAAACTCGACACTGCACTGCCTTGTGTGCTAACTAATATATCTTTGAATTTCAACTCGATACGATAGCTAGTTGTCAAGTATTTGTGGTACACACACACACAGATTTCTTCAATTGCAGTTAGATAAATTTTCTGTTAGTTACACTGTTACTCATAAAACTATAAAGCACTCAGAGTGCATACCTCTAGCATCGCCATTAAATGCAACTTACTTTTAAAATCCTATACGCCAACTAAAAACTGAATGAAAATAAATTCATATATAGCTACAATGTAGGGTATGTAATTGTATAAGTTCCGATTCCCCATATTTCAGACTTATTTTTATATAAGAAAAGATATTCCTGGATCTGCTGCAAAACTTAATCAATTCTTACTTGGCCCATGGCCCACTTTTCCACAAAATGTCATTGAAATTCATTGAGAACTTTTGGAGATATTGTGTGGACAAACAGACAAACATGAGTGAATACATATACATCTTCCAACTTTGTTGGCGGAGATAAATTATAGATTTACATATTTTAATTATTATATTTATACATTAAAAAACACAGAGTGCTCAAAATAAAAACTCAATGGCAAAATATACAGTTTCTAAGGTGTATGACAAATTGCAATTTTATATTCAAATTAATTTAGAATATTCAACATTTGATAAACCTAAAATTTCTAAAATCACCACAGAGCCAGATTAGGAATAAACATAAAAAATGTACAATTATGAAAATTTTTAAAAAACAAAAAAAAAACCTGAAACCAATTATAAAAAGCACATAACAGGTGCCTTTTATTCCACAACCTATGATTAGCAAATGCCACTGCACTTGAAACATGTTCGCTCGTTAAAATCCAGTCAGGTGTTTGACTCATCAGTTTTTTTTTCCTTAATAGAAACCACAGCAGTTTTTGGAAAGTAGTTTATATATCCCACTGGCTGCCATCCGACTAGGCAGATCTAGATTTACCCAGCTTCCCCCACGTGAGCAGGATGTAACAGAAGGTTGGTTTAACGTGGGATCTCACATGTGGGTAGTTAAAAAGTCACAGCAACTGGTGCTGCAAAGGCGTCAGGGCAGGCCGGCCCTCCTCTTCTTTGCTACCCCAAGGATTGATCCCACCCCACCCACCACCAAGACTGAGCAAGGCAAGATTGTTTTGAGGCTACAGGACGAAACCTGGGCCTCTGCGCAGAGCAATACTGAGCCTCAGTAAATCCTCATTGGCTATGGCAATGCACCTGTGCAAAGGTACTGCCAAAGCAAGTAGATCTGACTGGGCAGATAATTACAAGAGAGTAGACCTTGTAACCGTTTTGCTGATAAAAATATCTCCTAACCACCATTTGAAACAATGGACTCTTCCACTTGAACGAGTTCAGTTACTTTTTAATAAAACCTCATGAAATTGGTAAGACAAACATTTATTTACACTATTAACAGCTTTGAACTATTAAGTTTTAAAGTAAGTAAGAGTGTGAAGAAACCGCACAAACTCCATATAAACACAGAGAGATAGTTTTACCAAATGCATTATGGCCTCCAGTATGTATATATACATAGTTTCTTTCCTAAAAGAAAAAATAAATAAAATAAAAAATAATCTCAAATTCAAATATATCTGAATTTTTTCACGGGTAATAACTAGTTATATACATTTACCAAGTTTACCACAATCTGGTACAGGGACCACAATAATGGCACACTCAAAGAGGGTCAAAGTCATTATAAAACTAACTTATTGTTCTAGAACAGGTGCACCACTTTCTATAAATTGATTGGTTTCTTTTAATTATCTACATATTTACAATTCTCTTCATTTTTGTTTTGATGATCAGTGGAATTAGAACTGTTTGCAGAGCAAACAGTTTGTCCAGCCACTGCAGGCAACTCCGATTGCCAAATAGTGCGTTTCAATTGTGTGTGGTTGTGCTGTCATGTGAATTTCAGTGATACATAAACAGACACACAAGTTACAGGCTTTCAAAGTTACTAAATGCACAAAATCTTGGCGACCTTGAAAAGAGTGCTACGGTTCATGACTCCCTAGAAAAACATAACCTCTTAAAATCAGAGTCCTGCTACAAAGAAAGAAAAAAATGATGACCCAGGATTCCAGATATTATTCAGGGATTCACCCCCCTCCGACTCCATTGCTGACTAATTTGATGACAGCTTCAGGAAGAATAAACTTAAGTAATCTGAAGAGTGTAGTACTTTTTGTTTGGCCTTAAGTAGCCAACTGCCTACTCTTGGCAGTTTGCCATGTTAGTCATTATAAATAAAGTTAAAATGTCAGTCTGTTCGTAAGAGGCAAAGCAGCCTCTCCTCTCGGTTGTTGGTGGTGGTGGTGGTAGAGTCAGATGTGCTTTTAGTCATCAACAACTCACATTTAACACATCATTACTTTCAACTCACCACACTTGGATTTGAAACATCCTGAAAGGCGGCCAGACTAACACTTTCTTAACTCTTTGAAGCATCTTGGCTTAAATTTCATCCCACTTTTGAAGTGTTAGTATATCTGCGTGGTGGGTCATTTTTTTAATACCACCTTTTTATCTTCACATGTCTAGGAGCACAAACGTTTTATACAGGGTAGCCCGGGCTTCTTCAGCCTTGGTTGGCAACCGGTCTAAGAGATGGACGACTCCAAATTCAAACCACTTGCCAGTACCACAGGAGGAGAGTGAATGGGGTCAGGTGTGGGGCTAGCAACTCGCCCCATAAAACCTACTTGCTACAGAAACCGCAGCATCATCATGCCCAGAAAGCGTGGTTGCGGCCCTATGCCACACAAGGAGTCCACAGGAATAATAAGGTTTATATTCTGTCCCACCATTTTGTTTAGTACCCACGCTGATCAACAGATGGCAAAGTCGTTCAAAATGGAAGACAAAGAAATGTGCCTCGGAGAGTTAATCCTTCCAAAGATTTTGCAAAAACATTTCTATAAAAGCAATGTCAACAAATAGGAGAGAGCCTCGAGGCAAAAATACTTATATATCCTTAACCAGATAAGTAAACAGATGCATGCGGATGTCTTCCTGGAAGAAAATCCAATTCTTCAAGGGAATTAGAAACAGAAGGGAAATCAAATAAAAGGAATCAAAACAATTTTTGGTTCGAACTGAGAAGTTAATCCCAACTGAAGATGCAGAAATCCAAAGATTAACCTTAGTTTGAATCTATATAATCCAGATTTTTGGGGGCAAAGATTCACAGAAAAAAAAACAAAAAAAAAAAAATAAAATAAAACACGGATTAGTGTGACAGAGTTTGAGTCGGGATCTCTTATTTGATCCAAGATTAATTTTAAATCAAAGCCAGCAGATAAAAGAAGAAGAAAAAAAAGGGGGGGCGAATGTAAGTTCTTTTGTTCCTATGAATAAGAATCAATGTTATCTGTTATCTATGTGTTCAGGAAAGAAAACTAGGAAGAAGGGAAGAATTTACTGTTACAGTTTAATATAAGAAGTATTCCCTGGAAAAACCTCATATGGTTAAACGGCTCCAACTGCCCTGCTATTTACCCATACCGGGGAGGAGAAGAGGGTTCATGCCTTTCCTAATAGCATTAATGAAAAGTGAACACAAACTGTCCCAGCCAGAGTTCACCGATTCCATTCTCTGTGCCGTTAACCATTAGGCCACCCGCACCTCCCATCCATTTGAAAAAAAAAAAAAAAAAAAAAAAAAAAAAGAAAAGATTCTTAAACATGGGACATAAATCTCGGCCCTCAAATAGTGACTGAAGTCTTAAAGACTTTTTTTTTTTTAATTATAAACCATCAATAGGGTTTGTTTTAATACCATTACCTCAAAATAAGCTGTATTAAATGCAATATCATTTCATTATTATTCAGGATTTAAATAGATATTAATAAATTCAGGATTTAAATAGATATTAATAAATTCAGGATTTAAATAGATATTAATAAATTCAGCCTTTAAATAGATATTAATAAATTCAGCCTTTAAATAGATATTAATAAATTCAGGATTTAAATAGATATTAATAAATTCAGCCTTAATCCAATGTTCAGCATTTTAACCAAAATACAAAGCAAAGAGAGATAGGTAGGCTTGAATTACCATAATCCAGGTTTTAATAAAATCTCGGAAAATCTTTTGAACTATAAAATTTCAGAAAAAATACGGAAACTAGAGTTGCTTCTTATCACAATACACTCGGTCAATAAACTCTTTGACCAAACAGATCAAAAAGATAAAGCAGCTCCTGATGAGACTTGAACTTTCAGGCCACAACTCAGGAGCTCATCTTTCATGGATGTCACCTTAAACATTTAGGCCATGAAAAACTCAAATCTTTTCAGTCATTCTGCCTTTCCTTCCTATCCAATTCTCTACATCAGGTGTCCAACCTTTTTGTATCAAAGAGCACTTTCACGACTACCAGTAGTAAGAATAAAAACAACAATATTTAATTCCTATTTAAGATAATGCACAAAACAAATTACTGCGAAACAGCAAGTTTTGAAATAATATTATTATAGGAAAAAATAAATAAATAATTTTTTTAAGAAATCATCAAGGAAAGTTTATAATTGGTCTTAATGAATATAATGGGCGATATAACATGTAGTACCTATGTAAAATAATGGGCATAATACACAAAAGAAAACTAATTCAAATAAAATAAAAACAAAACTAATCCGCCCTCTCCCCAATCGAAATAATGCATAAACACGCCCATACAATGGGAAAATGTTTGGGGGGCCAAGAGGTAACAAAACCAAATGCAGCTTGGGGTTTCGAATTTCCTAGCATCTCAAGACCAAAATTCCTTGCCTTGTAGCAGTCTGAGATTATAAAATATATTTGACAAAAACTTTTGCAGGTGGATTACACATGGTGATGAGTTAAAGTCACTGTCACCTATCATTTTCTTTATATTTGAGAAATGTTGAAATTTTCATCCCTCTAGCTTCAGGTGAGAAATCCATAAAACAAATTTTGCTGTAAATGAATTTATAGAGCCTATCATTCTAGCTATTTGTTTTCCTGGAGCACCAAGTTTAAAGAATTTAATTTTTCCGTGATGTCTGTGAGAAAACCCAAATCCACCAAGAGTCACATAATTGATCAAAGTTTTGATTTCTGGATCTTTTATCTCTACAATTAGGCATACAAATCTTGCCAGAAATTTGCCTTTACTGAGCCATCTATATGTATGTAAAATAAGGTAAAATTTTGGCTTTTTGGGGCTTCACAGTCAGGTCTTAATCCGACAATCTTGATAGCAAGCCTAACAAAGATGGGCAGGGGAGTACAGGGAAAACCAGGTGAGAAAGGTTGTGCACCCAAAGAGTTAAAATAAATAATTGTAACATTAAAAAATTAAAACCATCAAGGGTAAAATTAAAAAATGATTTTTTTTAAATAATGGTCTGTGGCAGGCACACATAAAAGGGTCAGCGGGCACATTGGGGACCATTGCTCAACATCTTTGTTTTGCTACCGACAACAGACTTGGTATTTTTTTCTTCTTTAAGATAAAGCATTTTCACTGTTATTCTCATTACTAGTTTTACTCCATCTTATTCTGGCTTTTTATCCAATTTGTGATAAAATGTGATAAAAAGCAACAACAAGATGAAGTAAAGTTAGTAATAAAATAGTGAAAATGCTTTATATAAAAATAAAAACTTATAAAAATTCCCTGCTTTAAAATTTCTTGTGAAGAGTCATTAACATTCCAAATTTTGCTCGGTTGATTGAATATCTTCTTTGCATCCTTGATGTTGTCAACACAATGTTTGATCCATTCTTCAGCCCTTGTCAGGTGGAACATTCTTTAGATATCAAGTAAGCTAATATTTGTATCAAGTAGTAATATCAAGTAATCAATCAAGTATTACTATATCAAGTAAGCTAATATTTGTAGAGTAGAAAGAAAAAGAACTTTAAGATTTGATTATGCTTGCCATTAAGTTTTCAAAATGGTCTTTGTAAAAAGATGAACACAGCAGAACGATCATACCAAAACATCCTGATTTGTTTTTATTGGATAAAGCATTGTCAACCATTATTTATTTTTGACTAGTATTTCTTTCATCTCAATTTTAGTTGCTTTTCATCGCAACCACTCAGACCTTCAGTCTATGGCAGTCAGTAAACAGTGCAGATCAGAAATAAAGAATAAGCTCTAAGCGAGACTAACTTGTGTCCCTTTTTCCTCAGTAGGCTTCGTAAGATGAAAGAAATTACTAGTCATACCAAAACCACTTAGGAATGTTTTAGTCACTATGAGTTAAATAAAAAAAAGCTTTTAGAAAATCTTATTTTAAATGGATATTAAAACTACTGCTAAGGAACCATTCCAAGATGAAGAATTAACTGCTTTACATAAATAAGTTGTCTTATTCCAGTTGTATTTTTTATATTCAACACATCAAATAAACAATTGCAGAAAAAAAATGTTGGCTTTTGGAATAGATTCCTTTTTAGTTAACTAAACAGCAGAAGTTTAATTTTTAAATTGAAGTCAAGCAAAGAGAAAATATGAAGCACTCAGAAAGCGCATACCTCAGCCAATGCCATTGTCACTGAAAATTGAACAAGCGGTAAATGCAGTAACTACCATTTTCTTGTAAAATACTAGACACTATCTAAAAACTTAATGAGAACTAGTTCATATGTAACTATGGTGCAGGGGATGTAACTAAGTTTCAATATTTCAGGTTATTGTCTTAATGGAAATCTCTCAATCGGAAAAATATTCCCAGATCTGCATGCAAATCTAATCAATTCTTTCGTAGCCCATGGCCCACCCTTCCACAAAATGTCAATGAAATTCAATGAGAACTTTTAGAGATATGGTGTGGACAGAGACAGATACAAGTGAATACATATACCTCTTCCAACTTTGTTGGCAGAGATGAACAGCAGAAAAAAAATGTTGCATTTTGACACATTCCTCATTGGTTAACTAAACAGCACAAGTTAAAATTGAAGTCCAGCAATGAAAAAATGTAGAACACTAGTAAAATAGGTCTGGTTAGTCACTCACTAGAAACAGTCATGTGGCCAAAGTCTTTTGGCAGCATGCTGTGCTGGGGGTGATCAATTACAAAATTGGAAAAGGGATGATCAATGAATAAGTCACTTCTCTCACATTTTGTTAGGCATTAAAAATGTCTGAATTAAAAAAAAAAAAAAACAACCGTGAATGCTGCTGGACACAAACTAGTGATCAATTTAGCATAAACTTACATTGCAAATTAATTTTAAAAAATAAAGAAACAATTTTTTTTTAGACCTAATAAGGAGTAAATGTTGAAATTTGCATCCCTCTAGCTCCATTGGTACAGCCTGTATGTGCGATACATAGCCAGCTAGCCAAACTTGAAACTGAAGAAACCTATGGTGACAGTCTCTAATAAAGATTCTAAGAAGCAGTGCCAGATTTAGACTTGGTGATGCCCTAAGCTATATAAAGCTTGGGGGGTCCCTTGTTAAAAACTTACACCAGAAGATCTCACAAAACTTGAAAACATATGCCTTTTAAATTTGGAAATTTTTTTCAGCTCCTGTGGATTGAGAGGCACCAAGCTGTAACTTGTTTAGCTTCAACCTAAATCAGGAAATGTCGGAAAGTAAAACAAAAATAAAGCAACCTACTCCTCAAAGGGTCTTTTAGAGTTTAACATCATTCATTTACACAATTACATTAGAGAGGATCCACTCACTACCAAGGGGCATTATTCTATTTCTAGTCAAGAGGTGATCACAGGACAGGGAATAGGGGAGTGGAAGTGTGTTGGCAGCTTTTGATGTTATTTTTCATCTAACTACAATTGAAGAAATCTGTGTGTGTATGTGTGTTGCAATTACTCAACTAGACATTGAACAAAGTTGACATTCGCCAGATATATTAGTCAGCACACAAGGCAGTGCCATGTTGAGTTTGAAGTTGTTTGGATCAGCAGTTCTTAAAAATCTAATAAAGATAAATAAAAATTATAGATCTTTCTTCACTTTCTATTAATTACCTCCCTTGACTTCCGCTCTTTAGAATTATCTAAATTTAGATATTTTATATCTAAATTGGCAAACTTGAAGAGAAGTAATCAAAATACTTCAAAGCTGAAGTTTTAATACAACGGACAGAAAGTTATTTTACATGACAATTATGTCAAGCTGCTCCTAGTCATGTAAATTGTGTATCCTACTTTTTATTCAGATCTTAAGCAGCTACACAAAACCCAAAATCATTTGCTTAAGAGAAGAAAAGAAAAATGGGTAATCTACTTATATATGAACTCTACCACTTGAAGGTAACACTTTTGCTGATAAAAATCTAACATTTGAAACAATGGACTCTTCCACTGAAACAAGTTCAACAGTTAATTTTTCTTAAAGAAATAATCTCATAGAAATTCAAATATATAGGTAAATCTTTTCAAAATGTCATTGAAAATAATTGGAGATATTGTGTGGACAGACAAACATGAGTGAATATATATAGCTCTTCCAACTTTGTTGACAGCTGTAAACAAAAAAGGTATACAGCAGAAACAGATGTCAATTGTAGCAATAGAAAGTGACTAACATTAAGGCTCATTAACTTTCAAAAACATATCTGAAGGTTTTATTCAGTGAAGGACTTAATGGGAATTCCACATTTTGTTTTCTCATATTTTATGATGCGTGTAATACTTAAAAATGTATTCTACACCAAACCAAGGACTACTAACTTTTCACTTAGTGTTACACATATCAGGGCTGTGAAGTCTGTACCTCAAACCTTTGACTTCTTATACAGTCCAATTAACTAAAATAGTAAATGTATAATAATTTATCATACGTAGATTAGGAGGTGATTTATTCTTTGATGTACATTTGTAAAAATCCTTTAGTCTCCTCTAATTCCAAATCAGGGTTGCCATTTGGGGTTTTTCAAGAACAAAATTGAGCAATTTTGGTACTGAACAAAGCTGCCTGGTTCTGAAAATAAAGACTTGGTGAAGGAAAATTTTTAAAAATAACAATCCCTACACGTGATTAATGATATGCTACACCATAAATATTCATGAACAATTAGATGAAAAAAAAAAAAAAAAAAAAAAAAAAAAAAAACACAAATTTGGTCTGATGATGGATTTTAAGTTATTTAATTATTTTGGTACTGAATCTACTTAATTTGGTCCAAGACGATACAAATTTGGTTTTGTGCCGCAAAAGACATCTGTAAAACCTGTTCCAGCATATTTCCAGGAATGTCTTTACAGAAAACACAGAAGTGCTTTGCCAGGTGGATGTTAAACAAAAGTAAAGATCAACAGTTTAGTCTTGAAACCAGCTACAAAAATAAATATCAAGATAATTAAGTACCAGAATTTAAGTCTGGATCATCACAGACTGCGTTCAAATCATTGTAGAGACCACAATCTCATAAGTTTAGGTGTCTGGGCAAGGGGACAACCTTGCAGGTGTTGGATCAAGGGTGTGATAGAAACGCTCAACTCCCATGGTCTGTGTCACTGAAGGGACCTACCAAGCTATAGTACCGCCATCTCCATAACACGTGGAAGATAAAAGAAAGAAGAATTTGAGTCAATGTTTCTCTGCCAATCCTTGAACAGATAAGATCCCACCCCCAGCATTATCTGCTGCCAATATCCATGGTTCAAATGAATAATCAGTTACTTTCTAATCCAAAGCCTAAAGGTGAATTTTTCAAATATAACTAGATATTACCCATGAAAAAATATCTGCTAACATTCCTGATATGAATTTCAATATAAATAGATTGTTTGACTCAGCAACAAAGTTGGAAGATGTACAGTATAGCCCATAAATAAGTACACCCCCACGACTGTTTTATACAAATTTAATTTTCTTCTAAACCAAACATAGCAGG
>VCCN01004362.1:1249322-1263562 GCA_006491835.1 Architeuthis dux
TTTCAATATTAATGACCCTTCTCAAAACTATAGAAAATTGAAACTATATTGCTATTGCCTCAATGATTAAGGAAACAAGATGTAATATTCAGCAAAGTTTTCAAGAAAAGAATTAAATATACTATCAAAGTACTTTTCAAGCTATGGTAAGCTTAGTTGAGAGTAAGTGAAACAGGAAATCACCAGGCCGACAGTTCTGAAAACATACTTATTAATATAAATAACTTGGCTGGCATGCCTATGGGAATAATTTAGAAGAAAAATTAATAAAAATATTCCTGTGTGTGTGTGTGTGTGTGTATATACACACCCCAAATATCTTTTGCAAATCATACTAGATGACCTAGTGAACCAATAAAAACTATAGGCTATTCAGAATAGTAACTTCCACCACACCTCAATTGTTTATTGAAGCCAGACAACCAGAAGTGCTTATGTCAAAATTGTGTAAGAACCGTTTAAAATGGGCCACAGTCAGTTCTGGTTGGGTAATGGACATGAATGAATGGCTTGGCTTCGCGAACAAAGATTTTGGGGAAGGCCCTCCACAGCGGGACCAATATGCAGAATAAACCTCCAGCCTGAGCAGTGTAGTTTTAAGGTGAATTGCAACTTGCCCAAGGGTTTGCATCCTATGGGCCACCTGAGTGGCGCGGATAGGGGCAGAGCCCATCGGTTATAGTTTTGACAGGATAGATGCCCAAGCTACCTCAGGGGATCTGTTGCCCCCTTGCAGGAATGTTCCGACAGTAAGGCTGAACTGTGGTTAGACAGACTGTGAGCATGCCGTAGTTTCCTCAATTCATCCCCCATTTTGAATTGTCATCTAGTAATTTTTTCAACATTATACTTTCCTCCCCTGGTAGCCAAGTGCTTCTTTTTTGGGAATCACTGTCTTATTTATAATCCACCACCAAAATAAATAAATAACTACAAAGTACTCAGAGAGCACATAGCTATGCCAACATCATACACTAACTAAAAACTAGATGAAAATCAGTTCATATATAGCAACAATGCAGGGGAGTAACTGTTTGAGTTTCGATTTTCCATATTTCAGACTATTTAATTTTTAAAATATCTCAATCGAAAACAAATTCTTGGATCCACCTCAAAATTGACAAGTTGTACTTTCTTCTTACTCTTCTTTAATAGGCTTTTTTTTGCAATTGATTGCACAGGTTTTCAATTGCTTTTGTCCAGTGCAGACTTGTGTAGTATTATACAGAATTCCTTGGTTTGGAGACACTTTGTGGTGATCGAAAATAGACAACCCAGGTTGTGCAATTTCCGTGAAGTCGAACAGCAACAGTTTTTATGAGAAAAAATATAATTCTTTTTCTTTATTTTTCTTCTCACATTAGACAAATTGAAAGCTCACCGGGTTATCACGTTGGAAGACAACAATATTTAATTGCTTTTCTTATGCAGTGTGAGAGATGCCACAGTGAGACATGGAAGCCAAAAAAAGAAGGCTTGCCCGGGGAAGAATTGAAGGCTGGACTGCTATTCAGGGCTATCCCCCGCAAAATCTGACCTCACTGGCTGGACGACCCAATATGTATCAGGTTAAGTTATACCTCTTTTGGTAAAAGGAGTGGGACGACCTTTTCCCATTTGCTGATCACTAGGGAATGAGAAAGTTGGGTGGGTCTGCCCCTCCGTCTCTGTAGAAGTTACAGGCAAGTCTGCACCTTAATTTTCAAAATGACCCGGTCTCGAATTCTTCTGTTAAATGAATCCTGAAACTCTGGAGAAGAGTTAATTGTGTTTTTGAATATCTTCTGGCACCAGACAACTTGCAAGCACGCACACACAGCATGCGACTGTAAGGTCAAACCGCCTTCGGCTGATCAAAGGCCGGCGAGGGCAAATAAATGTGGCAACTTTAGATTGCCGTCCCTATATCACATTCCACAGAGGTTAAACTTTAGTCTCTACTCATGCACACACACAGCATGCAATCGCAATGTCAAATATTAGCCTCCACGCACACAACCCATTGTGCATGCATTTTGCTACACTTAAGTAGCGAGGTTCCTGAGAAAGGGCGCTTTCTATAATATTAATATCATCAATTTTTATTTAGCCCATTTCCACAAAATTGCATTGAAATTTATTGAGAACTTTTGGATAAATTGTGAGAACAGACAGAGAATATATTTACCTCTGCCAATAAAGTTGAAAGCGGTATAAGAAAGAAAACTGGTTATAATAGTTTCTCAGTTTCTATTGATTATGCACTGAACAATGCAGACTCTACAATATGCAATAAATAAGTAATTGAATGCTTTACTCTTTATTCAGTACATCATCACACGTCAGGTGTTTTAATTAATAATGATAACAAAACCAAACCCTAAAGCAACACTGGAAAGCTTTTGCAATATACATGGCAAGAAATACATTTTTCATCAATACATTTCAGAATAACACAGGAACTTGAGTGCAAGGGAACATTTTCTAATTATTTAAAAAGCTGCATCCATTAGGAATATTGTCTTATAATTACAGCCAAAGTGAATTAGTGCACCACACAGATATACAGGTGTGTGTGTGTGCGTATTACTTTATCTCAAACAGAAAATATTAGGTTGTTACATGTAGATGGTCGTTTTTTTAATAGTAACATGATGGATGATAAACAACAAAAAAGTGGTATATATATTTACAGACCTACCAAGTCTACCGCTTTTTGAAGCCAAGTGCTGTCTCCCCTCCGCATGTAATGAATTTGTACGAATCTCTGGCATTGAAAAAAAATATTACTAAACATTTTTTTTTCCCCTTCCTATTTGCAGACCTACCAAGTCTCCATTTTGTTAATATTTAAACCAAGATAATCATCGTTAAGATAGTTTCACAATACACTGAAAGAGATGTTTTTAGAGCTTCTAGAAGTGAAAGTTTTATTTGACTAGGAAATCTCCCTCCTGAGAATTTTTAAACCTTGGCAGGTCTGTATTTATATAATCAAAATCTGACCCATTTGAAGCAATAACCTTTTTCCAACAACTCTCTAATGATAATATGCCATCTCTATAAAATTCTTGTGGACACAAATTCAGTAAGAGTTCAAATTATGGCTTCCCTATTATTGAACCTCTTATTATGGATATATTTGCATTCAGTCTACAAAAAAAAAAAAAAAAAAAAAAAAATGTATAACACTTTTTATTAAATTTGACAAGGTTTTACTGTCATCCTAATTTTAGTTGTTTTTATACAACTTATTAATACGGGCCACTGTTTCTATGGCAACGAATAAAAGCGCAATTGGAAATAAAGAGTGAGCCTTCGGTAAGAATCGAACTCACACCCTCGTAATTTACACCTAGCTGCTTTTACCAATCGGCCATGAAGACTTCATGGATTAGTAGAAGCTAATTTACACTTATGAACTCACTCCCTACGACCGACTCTGCACCATATTTATGTTGTTTTACATGAGACCTAGTAATCTTTTTTATAAATCAATGTTTATTATTGGATTTACACTTATAAACGTCATCCAATAATAATAAAGATTGATGAATGAAAAAATCTTTTAAAAGTAATTCCATTAATAAATCTTTCACTTTTAGCATTATTCTCTCTGATGCAAATAAATGACATTTCATGTGTAACAGTCTAAAAGTAGTCGTGCTTAAAGATGAAATTGTTTACTCTACACAAAAGATAGTCAAAAAACATTCATAGAAAGCAAGGATATTTTTTTTGCCCTCCTACTCAAATAGAAGTAAAAAGCTTAAATGTTTTTTGTCTATGAAAGCAACACATGGCTAGAAATGGTGGCAGAGGCAAGGGGGGGAGGGGGGGGTAAAATAATGTAGTTTGGGTTTGTTATTTCTTTTTATCCAACTTCAAGTGAAAAAGCATTCATCCAAAAAGTAGGTTCCTTTGTAGAAACAAGAGAAATTCAAGTGAACAGATATTCAACTGGAGTAGGAAAGTTCAGAAGAAAAAGAAGTTCCACATTTAACCAAAACAAAAGATTTTTTTTTTCGTTCAAATAAAAATGAGTTAAAACCAAAAATAATGCTTTCTCCCCAAGACCAGTGACTGCAAAGATCTGATTTACGTGAGGATGTTTATTGTACTGAACCAAAGTTCATTCTTACAAACAAAAAAAACAAAAAGAAAGAAAAGAAAGAAAAAAAACAAAAAAAAAAAAAACAACAAAAAAAACATTTATGGAAGCTTTTATTAAAAAGAGCAAATCTCCACTCAATAGATTGTCTCTGCAGGTTGTGCTTTGCCTAAAATACACAGCACTCATCATCATGGGCATCCATTGGGCGGGGGCATTTGATCCCCCACCGAAATCAGGCCTTCTCACTTAGGGAGAAGTAGCTTTAAAATTGGAACCATATAGTCAATAAAAGATGCAGTACAATTGCTTTATGTAACCCCCACTTAATGTTTGAATATAAAAAAAAATTTTTTTTTAAAAAACAGTATTATTATTGACCGGTAACAGGGTTGCCATTAAGATATATTTTAAATATATCCTTTTGCTCACCACCCCCACAGGTGTAGACTCCTTGCAAAATTGAAATTTTGCAGCTAAGTCTTGACCCCCCAAACCTCAACTCCTGTTACTGTACTCTTAAATGCAATATATAAATAAAATTGTAATATGAACATTACTGTACATTTAGCATCCATGAAATACCTCTAATGTACTGTACATAAAATATATGCAGAGAGAGAATGTATATCTGTACTACATATAGACATACCGACCACTGAAAAACATTTGGTAATACCCTAAATTATATTACCTATTATGTGTACAGTACATTACTATGTTTTATTGAGTTACTAAACGTTTTAACTTTGTTTACATTTTGCTATCGTGCATGTCGTCTGCAGTTTTTCGTATTATGCCATATACTCAAAAAAGATATTTTTATAATAAATTTTTGTACTGTATACAGTACTGTACAGTATTTATACGGATGAACAATATGTATAGAATAATAATGCACATGGTAAGTTTTTGTAATTTGCTGAACGTTTTTATCTTTTAGATTTTCAAGCCTACAAGCGTTGTCTGGTTTTTCGCAGCAACCCGCAAAATTCTTTAAATTCCCATTTAATTATCGATGACAAATTCGCGAATAATCAAATCTGCCAAATAAAAACCCGGAAAATTGGATGGCCAACTGTATATATAAGCACTTAATTTGTCACCATTTGAATAGCATGAGACAACAAGGCCAGCTGGTGTCACATCATAACTCCAGTTTCAAGTGCACCAAGAGAATTAGGTTTACAGAGACAACAACACTTGTATGAGTCATAACCTCCAAGCTAAGTACACTACTTCCACTCATGACTGTTCCATTTTACTAAAGAAGAGACAGAACAAAAAGGGAGCAGTAGAAATGAAAAATAAAATAACAAAATAAAAAGGAATCATTGTGATCCATAAGCAAAGACGCCGCCATGTTAGGAGGATGGAAAGACTGTAAAAAGAATTGAAATAATAATAAAAGGCTTTTGAGTTAGTGGGCTTTAAGGAAGAGTAACACTTGCAGGTATCAGTCATTTAACAAAGAAAGACTTATTCTAAAGAGACAGAGAGAAAGAGAGACACAGAGAGACAGAGTCAGAATTGCCCGTGGAAGAGACACAGGTGCTTTAAGCAATTGACCAATCATTCATTTGTTGAAACAGGAAATTCTCTAACATTACTTGAGTCATAGTTCTCAAACGAAATACAGGCGCCCCACCCCGTTATAATGTGGGTGTTGGGGTCCAAGAAAGCCAACTGCATTATAACTGAGCCATAATACGGTGAACATTTTAGCTATTTGGGAGCTAGAACTAGCTATTTGGGGGCTAGAGCTAGATTAGTATTTTTGGGTTACCTATCAACCCACATTATATCGTGAACTGTGCTATAATGGGGGAGGCCTGTACAGGCTGTCCTGATTTTATGCTCGGGATGTGTTCCTAGGAGGTGGCGTAAACAAAATCGGCGCAAAATAAATCCATTATACAGGGCCGTTGGAACAAAATTCATATTGGGGGAGCAAAGCGGAAATTTCTTTTTTTAGATCACTGGAAAACACCCCTATTGTAAAAAGTGCACTATTTAATTGGATATATGATGATATTTAGATATTTAATTGAAGATAATTATGAACAAAAGGCTGCTTGGGTAATTTTTGAAAATAGAGCTTCAAAATCTGTCAGAAATCAATCTATTTTTCAAGTCATCCACAGACTCGGGGTAGATCTATTATAAACCTATAAATTAACAAAAAATAATTGAAGGGAATAATTGGTTTATTTACTCTTTCTGTAATCTTAAAGATAGTTTTTTGTTGCTTTTTTTGACAAAATAAGGGACACCTATTAGCAAATTATGGGGGCTGAAGGAACAGGCACTGCCATAGTAACTTTAAAGGGGTTTTATGTTCTTCACTATACTGACAAAAATAGTACAACTTGGCTTTATTCAAAGAGTTAATGATACCTGATAAAATGAATACAAGTTACACTTATAAATTTTCTTGACCTCATCATATGGGTCAAAAAAAATATTTGAATTAAACCAGCCATTCTTGGGGTGAGGGGTGTCCCCTCACCCCGAGAATGGCTGGTTTAATTCAAATATTTTTTGACCCATGTGATGAGGTCAAGAAAATTTATAAGTGTAACTAGACTGAAATAATAAATGAATTTCTGACTATCTGTTCATGTTGTACCCCTTGTTTGACAGGGGATTGTGGAACCCCAAGGTTGAGAATGGCTGAATTAAAACATAAATATGGGTTTAGACAAATCTTCCACTGCCCTAGACATTGATGCACATCTAAAAGTTGAGATTAAAAAAAAAAAAAAAATTAAAAAAATAATGAGGTCTAGTTAGTCACTCAATAGAAATCGTCACATGACCAAAATCGTTTGGCAGCATGCCGTGTTGGGGGTGATCAATTAAAAAAAATGGAAGAAGGTATGATCAATAGATAAGTTACTTCTCTCGCCTTTTGTTGGATCGCTAAAGAGTCTGAATTTAAAAAAAACAAAATTTAAAATTTAAAAAAACAAAAAACAAGCATGAATGATGCTGGACACAAACTAAGGGACCAATTTAGCATAGACTTACATTGTAAATTGAACCCCCACTAAAAACCTATTTTGAGAGGGGAACATTTTTTTTTTTTTTTTTTAAAGATTTCTACCTAGACATAAGGTGTAAATGTTTAAAATTTCAGCCATCTAGCTCCCATTTTACTGCCTATACACATGATAGAATCACTTACAAACTGCAGAAACCTATGCTGACAGTTTTGGTTGACTGTTTCCAACATTACACACAAGCAATAACTACTGACCAATTATTTGTTGTTGGCCTCTTTCAGACATAAGTACTCTTCAAAGTCAAAAGAAAGACTTACATAAAGAATAATTATTTATTTTCATTTTTTTTAACCTTTTATCCTATGAAAAAGGTCAGTGGAACAAATCAGTAAAAATAGAAACTAAATGACTCGTCTCGTCTTCAGATAATAATGATGGCCATTTCTTTTCATAAAACATCTTTATCTGAAACGTTTACTGCAATTTGCAATTCAGAATAAGCATCTCGAAAGCAAAATTGATGAAGTCGATGAATGCAATTATTTTCTAACAAAAAGGTTTTTCATGTACTGATCATCATCGGCCGTTATAAGTCCACTGCTGGACAAAGGCCTTTCCCATCTCCTTTCATGACGACCTACCTTATGCTAACCTCTGCCACGTCTTACTGGCAAACGTTTCTATCTCGTTCCTCCATCTTGTATCTGGTCTTTTCCTACTGCGTTCACTGTCCCACGGTCACCAATCAGTTAGTCTTTTCCCCTATCTATTGTCATCTCATCTTGCTAGGTGACCAGCCTGTCTCAACTTTTGCTGGCGATACGAACTGCGAGGTCGAACCTGAGCCCTCTGCCCAACCACAGCCGAAGAGACATTGTGTGGTGGTGCTGTTGGAACATCCGGGTTCCCCTCATGTTTTGCTACGTCAGACACTTCACATACGGGCACTTGAATCACTCCTTGGCATAATATAAGTGGCCGATTGGAGGAGTGAGAACGATTCGCTTTTTGGCTGCAGTCTGACGAACATTGTTGGCGTAGAGGAAATATTTGAAGGAAGACAGTACGTTTGCCAGTGTCGTGTGAAAGAAGTTCCCTCCGAAGAGGTGTCCTGTGAAAGAGACATTGTGCCCTGCGGTCCTCCCGTTTGAAAGAGACGTTTCTACTACATATATGTATAATATCCTTAACTCTAGTCCTCCCTCTGATCCAAGTTGATCTTTTTCTATCTCTTAGAGTTATCCCTAGCATTGCTCTTTCCATGGCTCTGTGCTATTCTAAGTTGATTTTCAGCTCGATTTGTTAATTTCCTAAGGCATGGCTAGAATTATGCAACCTTTGTATACTTTACGATTTAAGCACATTGGTAAGGTGCTCTTCAAAATGTCTATTCATACCAAATGCTTTCCAAACTATGCATCGCTTTATTTCGCATGGTCTTTCTCTAACTTGATTACTTGTCTCAGGTAGATGTATTCATCAACCTCTTCTAAAGTCTCTCCTATTTTTATATCAGCTTTGATTTTAAATTGATGTGCTGAGAGTGACATAATGATTATCTATTGGTTGTAATGAGAGAGTGACTTTAATAAATACTTTGAGCATTTCTGCTTGAATTTCTGAGATGAGGAATTATGATTGTTGATCTAGTCAGACTAGTGTCTGCATCTTGAGATATTCTGATCTGAATAGATCAATGCAGCCATCCTCAACCTTTTTTGGCCATGGCCCCTTTAAAAGCTCTTCTCGGATTCCGAGGGTCCCTGTCAAACAGGGATACAACATGAACAGATAGACAGAAATTCATTCATCCTTATTTCAGTCTATGACCCCCTTCAAATGTGCAATTGAGAATGGCTCTGAATTAATGTATAAAAATGATTGGAGCTTTTCAATGATATTTTACTTCAGCTTTTTCCTAGTAACATAGCAACAACAAATGCTGAAGACAATGACCAAAAAGGGCATTTTTAAAAAAAGTCATAGTCTTATTAAGAAACATAATTACTTTAACTAGGGTGTGCCCATTCCAAAGGTGCATGTTTGGAAGGGGCCAAACTTTATGGTGTACAGAGCAGCCTGCCATAATTGTCATATGAAATAATTTTCCGTCCATCATACAAAACTACGGCTTTGAAATATTTAATTTAATCTTGTTCTATAGAAAGATTTGGCAGAAAGATAGAGGACACACACACACACACACACACACACACACACTACTGACCAAACATTTTAAATTGTGAATGCTGGTGACGTATTAGTTTTAGATAAAAGATCTATTTTTCTTATTTTTTTTATTTTATTAGATTTTATTAGATTTCTCGAGAACTGCTGACCCAAACGGCTCCAAGCTTGAAACTACAATGACCGGTGTGCTGACCAATATATCTGGTGAATATCAACTTCGTACAATGGCCAATTGTGGAGTTGTCTTGGTGCATAGATACATTTCTCAAATTATAGTAAGATTAGTACTGCAATTCTTTTTTAAATAAGAAAAAGGAAACCACCCAAAATAACTCACTGTAACTTTTGATGAAATAAAAAAATACAAGTTCAACTTGGGGGCCACGAGGACTAAATATGAAATGAGGAGGAGGAGGGGGGGGATAATATATAACATTTAATGAATAATAATTATATGCAAGATAAGAAGGGCCCGACAGCACAATTATTTTTATGCATCTAACTATAATTGAAGAAATCCCTGTGTGTGCACCGCGATTACTTGACAACTAGAGATTGTGAAAAGTTGGCATTCGACACATATAGTCAGCACACAAGGCAGTGCAGTGTCGAGTTCAAAGTTGTTTGGATCAGCGATTCTCAAGAAATCTAATAAAAGTAGATTATAGATCTTTCTTCATGGTTTCTATAAATTAACTCCCTTGACTTCCACTCTTTAGAATTATCTGAATTTAGATATAAAATATTTAAATTGGCAACACTGAAGAGAAGTAACCAAAATACTTAGAACCTGTAGCTTCGTATGACGGATGGAAAATTATTTTACATGACAATTATGGCAGGCTGCTCCACACCATAAAGTCCAGCCCCTTCCAAACATGCACCTTTGGAATGAGCATTACTCTAGTTGTTCAAATACACAAACTATTACATATCAGATGTTGGTATAATAGTTTTCACCTAATGGGACCACATTTTGAAATAACTCTTAAAACAATTTTCTTCCTTTGACATTCAGAATTATAGGTATCTCCCCCACCCTCGACTTTTCAAAAGTTTGCTTATGTAACTTTCGTTTTTACAAAAAAAAACAAACAAAAAAAAACACGAAAATCAAAAATAGCATTCAGCGTTTGTTTTGCAGTGTGCACCCTCCTCCCCTGATCTCCAGTACCTCCCAAGCTTCAATGACTCAGCCTAAATACAATAAATCAACATTTTTGGGGTCTGGGAACACACAAAGTTTTCCCCCATAAATTAATGGTAACTGCTTCTTCACTTTAAGCCATTTCGGCTTACAAAAAGGTTTTTATAGGAACACTCTACTTTTGGATGTATCCATCATTAACTTTTCAACATGAATTTATAGAAGATATTTTACAAGCCTATTTAGCCCCTTTCCTTCGTAGTTGGTACGCTAACAATTTGCAACACTGCAATTTGCAACTTCATCCCCACAAAATATAAAAGTCACTGGTTGCCTGGCTGTAGAGCAACGGTTAACAAGCTAATCTTGCAGACCAACGCCACTGTAGCAAGTTTGATTCTCACTGGGTACTTAACGGTTGTGGCCTTGTACCATACGAAGCTAAGCTTAAATATCAATATCAAAGTCACATGGTAAAACAAAAATAACTAGCATTCCAAGGGAAAACAAACAAAACAATATTTTCCCCATCTCATTGAGGGGAGTGTGTGCAAAATTTCAAGTTTCTACTATGAACGGTTAGGGCTGAGCAATGTCCAGATACATAGATAGATATAACCTAAACCCAGCAATAAACCAGTGTTGTGGGTAGCGGGATTAATTATAAGTAAAAAAATATTCCAACTCGGCTTTATTCAAAATATGAGCAAGTCCATATTGCGATGTTCCATCTATTCATATCCTGACAAGATGAATACACCATACCCTGATCTTTTGGTAAATTTCCTTGACCTTATCAGATGGGTCAAAAAATATTGGAATGAAAGCAGAAAATGAGTTTAAACAAATCATACACCTCCCTAAAAAAAAGGTCAGTCTTATAAGAAAAATAGAATTACTTGAATTATTACTGAATTTTCTTTTTCATTCAACCAGTGGCGAAAGAAAATAGAAAACCGCCCAAAATAACTCCCTGTAACTTGATGAAATACAAATATAACAATACAAGTTTTGGGCTACTATGACCAAATATTGGTACTTAACACTTATGGCCTTGTACCATACTAAACTAAGCTTAGTCAACATCAATACGAAAGTCATGTCAACTGATCAGATAAATAAAAATAACTGAGGGACTGGGGATGGGGATGCTAGCAGTTTCCTTTTTCAGTCTTTCTTGATCAATGCTCCCCAGGTCACACAGCAGCAGCAGCAGCAGCAGCAGCAGCAGCGGTATGACATTACACAATCTGTTGATAGCAGTAACTGGAGGAGAGGGGAGGGGGAGAACTTGCAAAAAAAACCCCAACTGACACCCTTTTTTCCACAAAAGGTGAAAGACCAAACATTGTGAAACAAGCCAAACAAAATACGAACACATTTATACAATTGGAAGTCTATAATTACAGAATTACGGCAACACAGGGAGCCCAGCTGATTTCCACTTATCACCCCCCCCCCATTTCAGTGCTACTTAACCAGGGGGGTATGGCCACCCTAGGAGGGCATGAGCCCGCAGAAGGAAAAAAAGAATTTCTAATTATTTTTTAACAAGTGTTTGCATAATAATAATATCATGGTGATAATAGAAAACATGTTAAAACCAACCATTTGGTTAAAGAGGGGGGGAGGGGTTTAAGAACCACTGCTCTATTTCCAACGCAGGTCATAAAACAAAAATGTACTTAGTTAAGTATTAAAACTATCGGCAATCCGAGTGGTGGAAAGAAAATGGTCTGTTTTGCCATCAAGAAGAGCAGAGACCACTTATGAGGCTGAAGAAAAGGATCTAAAAAGACAAAGTGGTCCTTAGAAGGGTAACAAGCAAGGAGAGAAGAACCTTTAGGGCCAAAGAAAAGAAAGAAAAAGTGGGCCAGATATAAAATGCTGGCTGCAGCGGCGGTGGCGGCACGTAGCAGAGGATCAAATGATGAGGTAATCACTTGAGTCGAGACAAATTTACAAATCGGAAGGCAAATATTATGAAGTTATTGACTCAGCAGCAGAATGAACGACTCACCGTTCTCTGCAGGATTGAGTCAGATTCCTCTTAGGATTTCCTGAAACCATAAATGAGAAGTAAAGAGCTAGACAAGAGGGCCAGTTCAGAAAGCAAAGAAAATTAAACCAACCTTTTAATGTTGTTTAAGTTTATGGTATTTTAATCTTAAACTACATTTTAACAATGTAACAAATTCAAGTTGACAGTTACCCAAAGTATAGCCTGCTTTGATTAGAAAAAATACTTTAAATAAAATCTGAAAATACAACATAACATTGCATAATATGGATTAGATAAGAAACAAGCTAAGGTACTAAAAAACTTTTCAGTTAACATATTTTAGAAATAATAGCCATTTTAAATATGATAATTTATAACAGCGATTCTGAACAGGGCCGATATAGTCCTTGCACATTCGAATGGGGCCATGGACTGAAATAATGATAAATGAATTTCTGTGTGTTGTATCCCTATTTGACAGGGGGCCCTGGAACCCAAGAAGAGCTCTTAAGTTGAGACTGGCCTGACTTATATTAACACTCTTTGAAGACAAAAAACAAAAACAAAAACAAAAAAAAAAAAGATAATAAAAAGAAAGCAAATAAATAAATAAATGCTTGGTTAAAAAGGTCTCAATATTGTGAACCTAAAAGGGAAAAAAAGGACCCAAGATAACATCTATAATATATCAGTCATTCAAAAACCTTTTTTTTTTTTTGTCCCTTTTTTTTTTTGAGCTCTTCTCAGGTTCCAGGGCCACCTGTCATACAGGGATACAACACAAACAGACAGAAAGTCATTTATTATTATTTCAGTCTATGGTCCCCTTCAAATGTACTAAGGCACCTTGGGGCCCTATGGCACCTCCCAAGAATGGATGATCTATCAGGTATGACTACACCATAAAAATCTTGAATAAAATAAAACACTATGCAAATATTATACTGCATCCAATGTGCTGGTATTATGACTAGGGGACCCATTTACTGAAGCTCAAAATGGTCAGCTCTGGGGCTTGGAGGTGTTGCAGCGAGTGGTAGACCCCTACATACTCTTGTAAACCATGTATCTTATGGGCTGGCAAATATGGCAAATACAAGTATACCTTGATTAGTGCGGTTAATTCCATCAAAGATTTTTAGTACTGTTCAAAAGCATCCAATTTTTTTTTTCCATCTTATACTTAATAATATTAATTTGTACAGCAATACCTTAACCTTAACCGTACTACATCAAAACCCACACTATTCAAGGTCTTATTATAATTTAATGTGTTTTCAGCTTATACTTAGTTACATTAATTTGTACAGCAATACCGTAACCGCACTAATCAAAACTGCACCATTCAAGGTATTACTGTACTTTAGAAAGTTTTCACACGACATCCTTTATTTTTGGGGTTTTTTTTTTTTTACAAAGAAAAAAAAGATCAAAGTGTCTGAGTGTGAAAAGCATCTTTGTTAATATCTCTATTGTTAAAATCATTGTCATATGATTATGAACAAAATCTGAATTGACTGTTTATGCTGTGAGTGTAAAGATTATTGCTAATCTTTTCAAGCAGCTGAGGAATTATTCATTTAAGATTAACATCACTCACCATTTATTCCTCAACTTGTAACACATTCCAACAGGGGGAAAACATTAACACCTATGTACCAAGTTATAGGTAAGCATTTAGAATATACTCAAAGTTGGCATTTATCTTCCTGAACTCAGTTTCCTTTGCTTGTTGATTGGTCACTGAACAGGCATTTTTTTTTCCATAGTTTATTATTTACAAAAAACACTGGTTAACTTTTTTTT
>VCCN01004362.1:1264047-1296748 GCA_006491835.1 Architeuthis dux
TTAAAAATTTCATAAATTTTCGCCAAAATGTGTTAAAATAATTTACACCATTCAATGAACAACAATTGTACGTGGCTAAACCATATAATTACCTATGTTAATCCAAATACCTGAAATAAAATGAAAAGAAAATTCATTTTATTGTAAATACTCAATCAACAATAAATCCTTTTTTTTTTCATAAATCACATTACAGACACATACAATCATACATAAAATCCTGTTTTTTTTCTTCATAAATCTTATACACTACATATATTGTAAATACTAAATATTATAAATAAATACCACATTTACAATAGATGCTTTTTTTTCATAAATTGTAAACATTAATATACCCCCATTGCACTAATTTTAGATTAAAAAAATTAAGTGTTTTTAGTAAATAATAAAGTATAGGAAAAAAGTCCCCGTTCAGGAAGATAAATGCCACCCGAGTTTGTTTACATGACGTAGGAATTTGAAAACTGAACTATTATTTACATACAACTGGTAAAGTTCAAGTTAACTCTAGACAGTGCAATAAGCCTACAAGTATTATACACAGATTTACTCAGACTAGTGTCCTCATTTTGGTTATAGTCATGTTTCGACCGTTTATCATCTACATATATATTTGCATGTAGCACACAGGTACTACATTCTGATCCTAGGCAGAAATACCAATCCATACATAAATAATCCTGCCATTTTTGACAGGTACTAGGCTAGCAATAAAATAATTACAGAAAATATCCATGTACACACACAATAAGCATTATAAATGGAATAGAAGATGTATCGATTTAAACTTCAGATTAAAAAAAAAAAGTAAAGAAAAACAACAGTGTAGATCATTATCTTTTGTCTTCATAAAGCAATCTGAAAAGAGGAGAAAATAGCAGTAAGTAATTGCCATATCAAAGCAACAGAGATGATATGACAGTGTGTGGAAGTTACAACTAGCTTGAAATAGAGGAAGTAGATTTCAGAACATAAATAGTAAATTAGAAATCATTAACTTAGACATTGCAGAAATATTTTACATGTTTGAAGTTTACTCCAGAAACATCAAAAAGGTAGGATGTAAAAAAATAGCCTTGATGACACATATCAAATGAAATTTCAAGTGCCTTTGATCGATACCAAAAGATTTTAATAAAAGATAATTTCTTCAGGCCAAGTTTACTCAATAAAAATCAGCACTCAAATATTGGGCTAAGAAGAAGAATTTTTCAGGCAAATTTCATGAATTTTGTTAAATTAACAACTTCATTTTCTCCATTTTTATCTGAAAAGGGACTGAATTTTTCTGGAAAATGAATTAATCAACTCTACCAAAGGTTTAGGTTATACATGCGTTCACACATTTCTATCTATGTAGCCAGACTTCGCCCAGCCATAACCGTTCATAATAGAAACTTGAAATTTTGTACACACTCCCCTCAATGAGTAGGAAAAATGCTTTTTTTTGTTTTTTGAAAATTCCCCTCCAAAATAGGGTTTTAGTAGGCCAAATTGGTCACTAGTTTGTGCCTGATTATTTTCTTGAAAATTCAGACATTTTTTTTAGTGATAACAGCCCTACTTTTTAATTGATCACCCCTCCCTCAAACACAGCATATATGGGTGGCAGTGATTCATAATTTCCCTTTGAATGCTAGTTTCAACTGTATCTTTAAAAAACAAAAGACATTTTATAGATTATACACAACCCTCACTTCAAATATAAAACAGAGTCTGCATTAAAGAAGTGTGGAGTGTGGAGTAGTGTAATGGTTACGGGCACAGAAACAGAATCGGCAAACCAAGTTCAAGTCTCAACCAGGGCTGTTTTTACTTTTCACTAATGCCTTTGGGAAAAGCAGGGATCCATTATTTCCTCCACAAGGAGTCTACAGGAATAAACAACATCAAAGCGGAAATAAGCTTTACCCATTAGGCCACAGTCCTATGGAACTCTGCAAAACAGGATCTGAAGAGATAATATACAAGATAAGAATATTTGGCCTAATTAGATGAAAAGGTGTCAACAAGCCTTTACTTAATGAATAGAAAGTTCTATTTTGGGGAGGGAAAAAAAAGGCAGACTGCACAAGAAGGGGTGAGGATCCACAAGATAAGCCATAATCTACCAAGGCCAGCACTTTTATTGAATTGATAAAGATTTGGCATCAGTGGCAGCTTTATCTCCAAGACTGGAACCAAGGAACATTAAACGATTCACCTTTGATGCAGGCTCTTGACATTCAAACCTGAAAAAACTGATAATGAATCTGGAGGGGGGGGGGGTTAACCCAAGTGATGAAAAACTGATATCTGGCCATGTGGCGTTTTAGTTTAGCAGGTCAAGTCTTAGATTTGGGATTTTAATCAATACAAAACTTGGTTAGAATTCAGGGTTTTAGTGACACGCAGTTCTTCTAGAAAAGTTTTTTTTCTTCTTTTCAATTTTATGTGCTTTCAATCCATTAGACCCTAGAACCATCTCAAAATTTGTTAGTTTTCAGATAAAAAAAATGTTCAAGGTTTAACAAGGGGGAGTTTCTATTCACAGTGTAACTATCAATGCTAAAATAGGCACTTATTTTCAGCCATTTTTATGGAAGTACGACTTACACAAGTTTTCTATGCTTTGATCTGAAAAATGGTGCAAAAATAAAAAATTTTTTAAATAATTTAAAATATTTTAGGGTTAGTGTTGACGGTATTGAAGAAAGTAACTGGAAGAAAAGATGATAATTCATGTAAGCCGTACCTCCATAAAAAATTGGGGAAACTAAGTCCCTACTTTAGCATTATAGTTACATTGTAAATAGAACACCTGTTTATAAAAACAAAAAAAATTTCTGGATGATGGTTCTAGGATTTAATAGATTGAAAGCACCTAAAATTGAAAGGCAAACATTTTTTCTTGTACAAGAACTGCGTGTCACTAAAAACTGAATCTTAAACCAAAACTTTGTTGGGAATTAGAAGCACTCAGAGCACATACAGCTCTTCCGACACCATTCACTAATTGAAAACTGAATGAAAATCAGTTCATTTCGATTTTCCATCTATTGCATACCGCTTAATATATGAAATAAATATCTCAATCAAAAACAAGTTCCTGGATCTGCCCAAAAATTCTATCTTAGCCCATAGCCCACACCTTTCACAAGATTTCATTGAAATTTATTGAGAACTTTTGGAGATATTGTGTGGACAAACAGACAGGTGTGAATACATATACTTCAGAGATAAATAAATGCTCTAAATTTGTCTTATTTGGTAAGTAACAAATTCTAATTCCAAAGTTGGGCATTGGACTTATTCATAAAAGTTGAATTATTTTTTTGTTTGAATTTCAGAGACAAGGTAGAGTTACTATTATACATTGATTCATTCAGACCAGTTTCCTCATCTTTGTTGTTTTTATCACAACATTTTGGCCACTGTTCCAACATTCCCAAAAAGTTACCAAGTGCAACAGACATCTGAGGAAAGCAGGAGAGTAGAGCAGCCAAAGTTTTGTGATAAAAACCAACAAAGACAAGGAAATTGGTTCTCGTATGAATCAATGTATAATACATGAAAGTTGAATGAATTACACAAGGGAGTGGAGATTTTGCTTTTGTCAATATTTCAAAAAGTAAGAATTTTTATAACAGTTTAAAATCAATCTCAGTAGATTTTAGTTATGATATACTACCACAAAAAGGTCATTTCATGGCCAAACACCTGTGTGGAAATGGAAGTGACCTTGTCACCTTAGGAAATATGTATATGCGTGGGTGTCCAAAAAAACAGGACGTGGAAACCGGAAATGACACAAGCATGGGCGTTAGAAACCCATAAAGCTCAGAGCCGAGAGGAAGCTAGAGACAAAAAAAAACTCAAAAGCTCAGAGGACCCAAGCAGACCGCCTAGGGCTGCGAAGGCATAAGACTAAGTTCCCCATGTTGGGGATGGCCTCGGGCACACCTTATCTCTCTTCCACTCTTCTCTGGACGACAAAATGTAACTTAAGAAATAAAAATATGTTCACATATTGTTACAAAAAACTTTTGAGTCTTCCTTAAGTCCAGAACATTCACCCCACTATACAACAATGTGACATTTCATGATGTGTTGAAATAAGATCAAGTTATAAAGTAGAATCCATACCAGATTATGCACAACGTTTTCCCCCAGATTTCTAAGTCTCCTTTCCAAAATAAACCTTAAATTATTTTAATCTGTTAACAATCAAATCCACATCATCTTGAAAACATTAAAGTAAAACATTGGGGTGTGTTAGCTATTTTACTCTGTAATGCAAACACAAAATGAGTGTTTCAACTCTTATTAAAACAGTCACTCAATAGAAACCGGCACATGACCAATGCCTTTTGGCAGCATGTCGTGTTGGAGGTGATCAATTAAAAAACTGGAAAAAGTGGTCAATGAATAAATTACTCCTCTCGCCTTTTGTTGGGTGGTGATCAAGAGAAAAAATCTGAACTTTAAAAAAAAGGCATGAATGCTGCTAACACAAATTAAGTGACCAATTTAGCATAAGATTACATCATAGATTGAACCCCACCTCACTAAAAACCTTTTTCCAAAAACTGTTTTTTTTTCTAGACATAAGGAGTAAATGTTTAAATTTTCAGCCTTCTAGCACCATAGGTGCAACATGCAACACATACATAGACAGCTAGCCAACTCACTTGAAAACTGAAGAAACCTATGTTGACAGTTTTGGTTGACTGTTTCTAAAAGCATATATCTGTTAAGCGAACATATCAGCTTATATCAGCTAAGACATATCAGCTAAGAAAAATAGCAATGGCAGCCAGATTTGGGCCAAGACAAAGTTATTTCATATTTACTCACTTAAAGGCCACCTTTAGCAGCCATCAAGCTGGATTTCAAGTCACTTCCATTTTTATAGAATTTATATTATTTGCAAATAAATAAGGGAAACTACTCTATAATTAGCAATTAAGATACCTGTAGTTATCTCCCTTGAGAAATCGGATCCTTATAACAAATTATCAAGGTGTGCATGAACGCTGACACCACACTATTATTAAATCACAAATTGGACTGGAAACAGCTTTATTCTCCAAGTTAGAACATTTCAACAGTATTGCGCTAACAAAAATCTTGCTATGATGTGCCGTTTTTGCTGTATTATGGTAACAAATATAGAAATAAACAAACATACAGAAATAAAACAAACATACAGAAATCAGATCATTATACTAGAGTTAATCTTTAAACATTGAGAATTTCATACAAGTTCGGAATTTTCATAAATTATGGAATTTATTGCAAATGTTAAAAAAGTAACATCTATAAAAAATTGTTACATTTAAATTTTTTCCCTGCATATTCTGGAGTTTGATATAAATTAAGAAATGTTTAATAAATAAAAAAACTTGCATTTCTGTCATTCCCAGATTGGACCCTTCTTGCCAATACATCAACTGAAAGAAGACCATATTTTGAACAACACTTAGATTAACAGCAAAAATTAGTGATGCCGAATAAAAAGAATTCTTCCGAAGGTATGGAAATCCTAACCTAACAAAGAAAGACTTAATCATTAAGTCTCTGTAACTAGTTCTATCAAAAAATGGATTGTTCCAGTTAGTATATTAGTGACCATAATTTGTTCTCTGCTTAGAGACACGAAATTGAATTCTTTATTTAACTCTTAACATCTTGTTGAAAATCTTCTAAGTCCAAAGCCTAGTCTTGTATGGATTGAGCAGAAAACAGCTAAAAATGGTTTGTTTATTCAAATATTTATAGTGTCTATACATGTGGACAGATTGTTGTAAAACTGGCAGTATTGCAAGAAAGACTCATGCGGCCTCGTGCGTTTTTAGGATTTTCGGCCATGTTTGTTTACATATGGCCTCATGCTCTTTAGGACTTCAAGAGTTAAAGAACTGAGAACATTTCCATGTTAAAAATTATGGAACATGTCATACTGCATGCGTTACTAAAAATAGAATAAATTATTTTACACGCATTGCTATTAATGTTTGAATTTTCTGTTTGATACAGTTTTATTTGCACTACCGGAGAAAGACTAGAAAAAGAGACTTTTTCCTTACAGACATTACATGAAGGCTGTAGAATGAATCGGCTAAAATGCCATGTGAACAACAAACAATAAGCAGTTCAATTGTCTGAAAAACTCTTGGAATGTTAATGACCCTTCACCAAATTATTCAGGTTTGAATGAAATCTAATACAGTATGACCACGTTGTCCACAGTAGATAGGTTCCAAGACCCCACATGGATGGTGAAATCCGGATAATAGCAAATCATAAATACTAGCAGTGTTGCCAAATTTATTTTCAGGTTCACAATTAAAATGGAGTCAAAAACATCTACAAACAGCTCGATTCTCCAGATGTATCTAAAATCAAGAAAATATATTACATTAATAATATGTGATATAAAATCACATTTAATTTATTAATATTATTAATAAATTAAATGTGATTTTAATCGTCGACATTTACTCAACTTTATCAAAGATATTACTTATTTTATTATTACTAAGTTAAATAAAAATGTTACTTATTTTATTCAAAATCATCTAAATAGCAATTTCTGACATTTAAACTCAACCAAAACCTCTAGATGAAAAACATCTAAATTGGGGCAAGCGTGGATAAGTGAAACCGCAGTCGGTGAGGTCGTAATATAATCTGAGCATGTCACGATAGCAGAATTTTCTCCCTGAAGCTAAACCCCTTTGATCAGGTAGAACCCTGAAAAGACCTTGAACCAGCGAACATTTGTTAAAAGTTCACTGAATATTTCAACTGCTACATTAAGCAACAATTGCAGAGAATCACTCACTCACAGAATCACACACACACAATGTTAGATCCAATCAGATGCAGAGTCAGTTCATTCACATACTGCAGGCTAAATAAACAATAAATTGAATTAAATGAAGGAATGGATCAATAATAAACTGGAACAGATAACCTTGTTCAAGGTGGATGACTCATTACAGAAAGATCAAATTTCAGATCAAAGATTTGGTTTCAATATTCCAATCTCCCAGAAAAAGATACACATACACCAGATTTTCCAGCACTCTTGGTGCCAGAACCGTGCCAAAATATACATCTTTCTGGACCAAAAGAGATCACATAATAATTTAATCCGACCCACTAATTATGCATATATCAGATGTTTAAACCATTAGGACTGGTAGAAAGTTAAACAAATATTAAGTATAAATTAAACAGTTAAATGCAATGAATTAATATAAATGATACAGCTAATATAAATGAAAGATACAAGTCTATTAAACAACTATAGTAGCGTACTACCATTCCCAATGTGATAAATTGTTGAGTTTTCTCAACTCTTCTTGCATTGATAAGGACTTGCATTTGCACTTTACACCACCGATACTCACACTTTTACTACTAGGGGTAAATGTAAGCAAATCGATGGAGCAGTAACAACCACTGCAGTTTAAACAATTAAGAGCTGGCTCTCCACACACACACACACACACACACACACACACACAATGCCACTCCTCAGCATCGTAACTATATATCACCTGATTTTCATTCAGTTTTTAGTTAGTGTAGAGTATTAGAGGTATGCACTCAGAGTGCTTTCTAGTAGTTGAAAGAGTAAATATCTACATGCCGAGAGACAAGGGAAGAGAACCAAGTAACTAATAAGAAACCGGTCATTGGTACACAGGTCTTTAATGTAACCAGGCAAGTGCAAGAGAGAGAGAGAAACATTAATGGATTAGTGACAGGATATTTGGTGTGGAGGGTGGGGTATTCTAGCAGGTGCTGATAGAGTAGCCCTGTGAAAATAGATGACTAACCATCCTATCAGACCAGGCAATTCAAGATAAATGCTCAACACAGCCCTCATCAGCATTGAGCCTTAATTTGTTTTCTTAAGGTCTAAGACAGGGGGTAGTCAACTTTCGACCTGTGGGACCGATCCATCTTTGAAGAGATTTTGGCCAGCCCACGAGCAAATATTGGGATTCTAGGCTTAGTTTTTAGGTTTTAAAGATTCTTTATGTCTTTAATAGATTTAAAAGATGCCTTGACTGAAATAAACTGCTGCTACTAAATTGAGTTCTTTGATTACTAATTGGCCTCCTTGGTTAAGCACAAAGGATTTTATAGCATGTGTCATTCATTGATTCGTGACAAAATATAACTGGGTTTATTTAAAAAAACGTATTTTTTTTTCTCACAAACTGAAAATCTGAAAAAGATATTTTCTTTTGACAATTGGGACCTGTCGCAAAGTGAAATTTTGTTATAAGACTCCTTCGCTAGGAGAAGTACCACTGTAACTTTGACATTTTAAAAATGAAAATGTAATAAGAATATTGAATTAATAATATACTAGCATTCCAAGGGAAATTATGAATCACTGCCACCCATATATGCTGGGTTAGGGGTGATCAATTAAAAAGTTGGGCTGTGAACACTAAAAAAAAAAAAAAAAAAAAAAAAAAAAAGCAGGCACAAACTAGTGACCAATTTAGCATGATCTTACATTGAAAATTGAACCCCCCACTAAAACCCTATTTTGGAGGGGACTCTTCTCCCTACTCATTGAGGGGAGTGTGTGTACAAAATTTCAGTTTCTACTATGAACGGTTAGAGCTGGGCAAAGTCCGGATACATAGATAGAAATGTGTGAACACATGATTAGCCTAAACCTTTGGTAGCAGTGATTAATAAACGATTAATTAATTACAAACAACTCATAATTGATTATTGCATCTGGAATCGATTGATAAAAGGGATTTTTAATGATTATAACTAGTTAAAGTTGAGTTATCAATCAGATCGTTAACTTTTCAATTAAATGTTAAAACATGAAAGATGCAAATCAATTTCCTTTTTTTACACATTTTAAAGCCGCCCCCCCCCCCACAAGGCCATCATAAAACAATATTTAACAACTTGTTTTAATTAATGTTAAACACTTATTACATTAAGGAAAAGGTCAGATCTCTCATTTTGCAAATTAAATAAAAACTGGTCTGGTTAGTCACTCTATAGAAACCATCATATGACCAACAGTCTTTTGGCAGCATGCCAGGTTGGGTGATCAATTAAAAAGAAAGAAAAAAAATGGAAAAGGGGTAATCAATGAATACGTTACTTCTCACCTTTTGTTGGGCAGGGAGATCACTAAAAAAGTCTGAATTTTCAAAAAACAAACTTGAATGCTGCCTGGCACAAACTAAGGGACCAATTTAGCATACACTTACATTACAAATTGAATCCCCACTAAAACTAGGAGGGGAATTTAAAAAAAAAAAGAAAAAAGTTTTCTTCTATACATAAGGAGTAAATGTTTAAATTATCAGCCCTCTAGCCCCATTGGTGCTGCCTGTACGTGTCATACATAATCAGCCAGACCAGCTTAAAAACAGAAGAAACCTATGTTGACAGTTTTAGTTGATGGATTCTAAGAGAAAAAACATTTTAGTATCAAGACATGTAGCTACAAGCAAAACAGGTTGAATTTCTTAGATGTCAGAGAATTTCTTTTACAAACAGAAATGAGAGTTAATAGAAAAATCAATAAGAAAGATTACAAAACAAAAACATTCTTTCAAAAACGGGGGGGGGGGGCAATAATTCTGTATATTTAATTCTCTACGGAAATTCCAGAGTTCAGCCTTCGCACAATCACTGACAAAATTAAAAAAGTAAAATAATCATAAATACCTGGAATATTTAAAATAGTATTAATTGATAAACAAATTTGATCTGTTGTTTCTTTTGTTTACTTCAAGTATTTAAAATATTTGGGCTAAACAATAGCAACCACGACACGAAACAAACGGAAAAGGACTGGATGGACAGCATTCAACAGAATAAAAGGGATTTTTAGAAGGAGAAAAAAAAAAATATATCGAAGAGCCTAAAATGCACACATTTCGACAGCATTCTCTTACCAGCTATGCTGCAAAACATGGTTGCTCTCAACAAAAAAAAAATCAGTAAGGCCTAGCAGTCACTCAGGGAGTGATGTAATGAAGTGTTCTCGATATATTGCTCTGTGACTGAATGAACGTATAAGAAATATTAAATTCAAAGACTTCATTCTTGAAAGTCGACTGCAAAAGCTAAGATGGGCCAGCCACGAAATATGAATGTCAAACAATAGGTGAACATCACAAATAATAGTTTGGCATCCAAGAGTAGAAACATAAAAGAGGAGAGCAAGATCCCCAATGAGGTTGGAGGAACTGATAAAAAGCAACAGAAGCAACAGGCAAAATGTAGCCAGAAACAGAAGCAAATCACTCAGGATCAGGGTGCAAATGTGAAGGGGCGCAAAAATTCAAAAATGCGCACATACTTTTGTCACAGGAAAAAAGATTTGCATAACATAAGATTTTTGCGCACACTGACTTAAAAAATTAGAGATAACATTGACTATATTCCTATCAGAGGTACTTTCATCCTAGGCAGAGCGCACAGATATTACAGTCTGATCCTAGGCCGAAGTGTCGATCCATACATTAATAATCCTGTCATTGTTTACATTTTTAGCAGAGTTTTTCCTTTTTTAATGATTATAATTTATGAACTCTGTAAGAAGAATTTGAATTGAGAATTTAATGCAAGTAAAATATAAACTGCCTAAATAAAGAGCGACACAGACCGAGAGCAATATACGTATATATCAATTAACAAACAAAACGGATGCAACTGTCCTTTTGACAACCTGTATTTAATCTTTTAAATCTAAAAATTCTTTTTTTACAGACACAAATTCCTTTGGCCTAAAAACCAGGCAACATGGGCAGTCGCCCATGATGCCAAGTGCTAGGCCTCCTAGCACATGGCGTCCTGAGCAACTGCCCATGCTGCCTGTCATGTGTCCGAGACAGGACTTTCCAATTAAATTGGGAAAATGAATTAAACAATAAAAACATCCAAATTAAGAAAGGAAATCAATTTCGGAGAAAAGGTTCTCCCATGTGCGTGGAGAGAAAGATGACAGTTCCATATTTTCAATTGGAAATCTGCGGTTTTATTTCCATCGATATAAGTTCTTTTCCGGCTGGTTCGCAGGTTACTTGTTTTCTAAACGAGTTGACCTGTTGCCTGTCTATTGGATTCTCAACTGGTAACTGCTTCTAACCTGCTCTTTCCTCCCTCACCCCTAATGGGCAAGGGAGCCAAACCCTGTCATTGTCCGACCCGGCGCTACTGGGATTCAAATCTAAACTGATCCTGATTTGAAGATCAGGGCCCCTTAAAAGGCCTCCAGTAATCTGATATGGGCTACTGGTCACGTACACTGTTTGACACAGGCCTGTTGGTCACGTACACCACACAACGCGCGAGAACAGAGTGCATTTCAGTACAGTTGTACCACATGGTGTTCTTGTGGTTTATGAGCAGTGACAACAAATTGCCCTTTAACTTTGTTGAGAGGTGTGACATCTCTTGTTAGTGAAAACAGATGTCCAAAAACAATGGTCCTTTTGTCCACTCGGTAAGTACAAAAAGGGAAACAGGATTTGAGAACTTTCATAACTGAACTAAAACCAAAGATTTGATACCATGTAGTTTATTTTTTAATTTTAACACCGACCTCAAGTATCGGGCAATGAACCTGACCCTACCACCCCAAGCGCAATGGAAAGGTGCAGCCTGGAGGTGGAACAGCCTCCTGGAACTAAACATTCAATTTTTTATGGTTTTCAACCAAAAGACCGGAAAGTATTAGATGACAAGAGAATTGAATAAAGCAATTCGTCAAACTAGTATTATTGACTCAGCAAAACCAATAGTGTAAAAAAAAAAAAAAAAAAAAAAAGAATTTTTTTAAAAAACTTCATTGCTTGGACATAGTAAAATGGTTCAGCTTTTTAGTAAGCACGGTTTACAACAAGCTTTGCTTTTATTATTAGTTTTTCAAATACTAATACTATTTATTTCATTTGTATTGGTAGAATTCAGAGTTAATCCATCAGGTTATTAGATACTTATGAGGAATTAGAAGGATATAACTTTGGAGTGATCAAATAATAAAAGTTGTTCAAAGTAACAGGTGTTCACCTTTGGCAGAGATTAGATTTCAGGAGAAACGCATAATGAATTGGTGGAAATATAGGTATTAAGAATACAGGCATATATGAAGAGATTAACAGACTATACATATGATATTTATGTAAAATCAAATTTGTTAAAAAAATTTGTCAGGTCTGGTTAGTCACTCAATAGAAACCATCTCATGACCACCTTTTGGCAGCATGCCGTGTTGGGAGTGTTCAATGAATAAGTTACTTCTCACTGTTTTTGTTGGGCACTGATCACGAAAAAAGTCTGAATTTTAAAAAAAAAAAAAAAAAAAAAAAGTGTGAATGCTGCTGGACACAAAATAAGACAATTTTTTTTTTTTTTTTACTTAGTGCTCTCAAAAGCTTTGAATAACATTGTAAAAATTAAGTTATTTCCTTTTACTTAAGACTTTGTTGGACACACAGTTTAGTGACATCAGATGAAGCTGTTTTTTTATCCTGCCGAATCGATTCAGCTAGGAAAAGTGACTACGAAATAGACATGGCTATTAATTTTACTATGAAATCCCTGCTATGAATTTGTTTGCTATGAATGTTCCGTAACCCAAATACAAGTATTGAGATTCTGGCAATTTTGAGGCATTATTTTAAACTGGGCCTCAAAGCCACGCGCAGAATTCGGGAAGTGGAAGGAAAGGAAACAATATCTGACCGTACTGCACACAACCGGTTTAAGAGTTTTAAGGGTGGTGACTTGTCCCTTGAAATAAATCCCAGAAATGGAGAACAATCAGTTGTTGCTTATGATGGTTTAAAACACAAGGAGAACCCAACCACTGGAAACTTTAAGAGCCAGGATCATTGAAAGATACCACATGTAGAACATTACATAAGCTTCAAAAAACATACAAGAGCTCTAGAATTGATTAAAAAACGAAAATACTTTGGATAGACATTTCTAAAGAATTTTTTTTTTCATGCAGAAATATAATACTCTTGAATTATAAGATCTTTAAATTCCCTCTCAAAGGAATTGTACAGAGAAATAAAACAAGACAGGAATTGGAAATACAGTCGGTTCTGTATAGAAAGCTAAATCAGTACCAAAACTAATTTATTTTCTCTGCAGGAGGTAATTACTACAATTTCTTAAAACAAACACACGCACACAAAACTATCCCAAGAAGGAGGCCACCAAATTTATGAATTGTATCTCTCCAAAGTCAAAGCCGACTTCTTTACAAGAAAGAGTTCAGCTCAGTATCCAAGTGCAGACACTTCAAAGAATTTTGTAGGGAAGATTATGAAATCAATGATGGATGATTTTATATCTGACAGAATATGATAATTATAATGACATTTATTAGTTGAGAGCCTATATTTGCCCGGCACTGGGGTGAGCAACTGCTAAACGAGCAGCTAAATTTTATATCCAACAGAATATGAGGGGGGGGGGTCTTTTGATGGTTATAATTTCAATTCTTTTAACTGCTTTACTAACAATTACAGCAACATAAGTTAAACAAATTAAAAATAAAAGGATGAGTAAAGAATTTTCTTTTTTCTTTCTTTTTTTTTAAAAACTGCTTGTTTCAACTGAAAAGAATGTCAATAAATTCCTACATTTTGCAGTTTTTTTATTTATTTAGACTCAAATGAAATTGGAATGCGCTTATATTTGTACAAATTCAAGTTCATCTAAACAAGACAACTGGAGAAAGAAAGAAGAAAGAAAGAAAAAAGAAACAAAAGAAAAAAGAAATGAAAGAAAGAGAAAGAGAAAAAAACAGAGAAAAAAAAAAAAGGAGGTTTTCTAGAAGAGGGGGAAATCTATCAAATTCAATATGATGGTCAATGAAAATTATTGAACAAACCGTTTTTAGATACATCAGCATCTCTAACTCAGATTGGCATCACTGATTGACATACCGAAAGGCGAGTTATGTCCCTTACTCAGTGGTACCAATTTACATGCTTTTCACCAAAATCTACATGTTTTGGTTGAGTCTTGATGTCAGAAATTGCTATTTAGATGATTTTTTTTAAATAAAATTTATAGTAATAAAATAATATTTTTAATAAATTGAATGTTGAAGATTAAAGTCACATTTAGTTTAATAATGTTTCCCAGATTTTTATATATATATATCTGGAGAATCTAGATGTTTCTAGGTGTTTTATGATGTTTTTTTGACTCAATTTTAGATGTAAACTTGAAAATAAAGTTTGCAACACAGCCCTTCGGAAGACGTGTACAAAATGAGATTTCTTAGTTAATTTTGAGTTTCGCCAGTTCATTCTGGCTTCTTCAGAAAGATTGATGGAGACAGGTCCGTCGACAAGGTGGGGTCTGGCCCTATCCTGGAAATTACTCCAGCGCTTGAAACTGCTTCATCTTCTTTCATCATACATTTGGCCAATTTTTGTTTTGGCTAAATTAGCACAGATGTGCTTAAACATTTTGGCTATTTTTTAAAGATTTTGAGCTTTTTTAGCAACACTGAGCACTTCTACTCACGGCCCCAAGGTCTTAATGGATGCCCCCACCCCTACTCGCTGTATCCTGGCGACGGACCTGGATGGAGAAGAAGCCAGAATGAACGGGCGAAACATAAAAATAAACCAAGAAATCTCATTTGTACACAACAAGGTCTTCCAAATTGTCATTTCAATCTAATAGTCTGATAAATTATAATCCACATCAATACACTGTTCATGTATATGAGCCATGTCTGTCACACTTATAGTATCAATAGCAGCCATCAGCTCCTCTCCCTTCCTACCCTCTTATTAAACTACCCAACTTTCTTTTCTCCACTCTCCCTTCCATTCATGTCTGCTACCCTTATAGTATCACTAGCAACCATCAGACAAGTCTGTTGTTGTACACTTATGATTGTCGTCAGCTAAGCACTGGGTCATGGACTAGTTATTATATTAAATAAATGAATTCATTTAATATTAGCTTTACTTTGATTACAAATGGGTCGGAGGAGACCAACAACAACAACAACAACAAAATCTAACCAAAGGGTTGATGATGTTCATGCTCACTTCTTGGACCCATTTGTAATCAAAGAAAAGCCAATATTAAATGAAGGGTTGCATCTGATGCAAGAACTACAAGTCTTTAGAAGAAGAGGACATTGCTTAATATCCTTAGTGCATAAATTAACAGCACACCGAGGGAGTGAAAGCCTTGTACATAAGGCAGAGATAACAAGTGGAACCAACAGCCTGGGGGGGGGGGGGCTGTCACTAATTTGCCCAACCCACTTAATCTAAGAGAGCAGCATTCCTTAAATTCATAGATTTCCACTTTCAATTTGGGGTTTGTGTTTTCGACTGGATAACCTAATTAACTCGAGCAGAGCTTGCTAAACTGTGTGTCGCAACGCTTTAGTAGGTCTCCGGTAATGTCTAGATGTGTCGTGTTATATTAAGTATAATTCTTTTATGCCTTTCAAAAGATAGACTTTTCCTGAGTCAGTTGAACTGCCGGGATGAAGACATTATATACTTGGCTGGGCTAACAAAACTGGAGCCCCCCAAAAAAGAAAAGAATTATTTTTAAACGTGTGTCACTGATGCAAACAGTTTTGAAAGCTCTGAACTAGAGAAGCAAATCTTTCAGAATTAGAGTAAATTTACAAGCAGAAAAATAAGTGCAGAGATCAACCCAATGTGGCTTCTGTTGCGCAACAGACCCAAAAAGACAAGGACAAAGAAACACCCGAAGCCTACATTATAAGGGTTACCTCCTTTAAAATTAAAAAATTCTTTACCCCCATAACATTCGGATATTACGTCTAAAGAAGGCCGAAGAATGGATCGGCCGAAACGTTGTGTTAACACAAACAAGAAGGAGTTCAATCATCTGAAGAACTATTTGAATGTTAATGACTGTTCTCAAAACTATAGAAAACATAGTTCACATTTTATTTACACACTGAAAATCAAAAATGAAATATGTGGGAGCATTACAAAATGATTCAATTTAAATTAATAACTTTACTGTTTACAGAGGTGCAAGTGGCATAACAGTTAATGGAAGATGATAGAATCAGCTAACTGACTTCAAAATCTGTTTACTTTCACTTCACACTAATGCCCTGGGGAAAGGCATGAATCAATCTCTTCTGCCTACAATAGGTAAAATAGCAGGGCAGACTGGGCTCTCATTGGGAGGCAACCAGTCTCAGGGATGGTGCCCAACAGAAACCCCATCGACAATCCACAGACAAAGTGTAGCAAGTACAAGTACGACACTACCCTTAATCAAAACAACTATGATGTCACCAGACATCTGGGATTGGACGTGGGAGGCCTTCCTCCTTTGGGAGTGAGAAAAGCGAGTGATGACGAACTTTACTGTTGCACAATTTAAGACTTCTTACTGTGCTTAAAAGAAACTATTTGTAGATTTTTGTCAAACTTCAGTCCAAGTCAGAGTCTGGAGTTGACTTTGTTTTTCTACCATAACAACAAGAATAAGAACAATCCTCACCTAATTTAGGGGAGTAAACTCTTCACTGTGTCATGTTAAACCAAACCAATATATAAAATTAACATTTCCCTATTGTGATATTAAATCATGACCAAGTGATCGGTAGGTGGCTCTCTTATCGACCGAGCCAAACTGACAAGTCGTACATATCTGCGAAAATTTTTATTACAAATACGCAAGGGTTTATTTCATTCTGATAAATAAATACATTTATACTAAAAAGTATAATTTTTTATTTTTTATATATGCAATACAAACGTTGCAGTAATCATCTTCAGTTGGAATAGAAGTAGGAGCTAGGCTTGTATCTCATTCTTACCCTAACAAAACCTTGGGATGAAACAATAAGTATACTTTCTTCAAAAGTAACTCCTAGTGTCCAAGGAAAGGTCAATCATAGACTTGTATCAGTTTAATCTTATATAAAAGCCATTGTTGCTTTTTTTGTTTGTTTGTTGGTTTCTATCATGCTAAAGCAAGCAGAAAGAGAGGAAGAGATACTGTGAAAATACAGACACAAAATGAAAATAAAATTTTACAAAAAAAAAACAAACATTATTGCATTAAGATCTTTCAAGAGCAAATGCCAGTTAAGATGCTGAAGTAAAGCTGAAATATTCAATGCTTGAAACATAACCATTTGATCTGTTCAATAAAATACATTATGAACCTAATAAAGAATCACTAAAGAAATCACAAATAGGATTAAGATGGAAAAAAGAAAAAACTGAAAAGTTAAATGAAAATTGCCTGAGAGAAAGAAATGCTGAGCTTATCCAATTCTCATTCTTTTCTTTTTTTAATTGGATTTTTTTAATCAAAATATCAGGAGAGAAAAGAGAAAAGATCAAACACAATATTGAATACAATGAAAAGGTTAAACCAAATAAAACGGGTTTCTCTTTATTGATAATCAGAAGAAAAAAATCTCCAGGTAGAGACAATATTATCTAACTAACATAGTACCCATAAAAAATAACAGAATTATCTGTTATGTATGGATAAATTATGGATCGGTGCAACACACTCTTCCCATTTCCTTCTATTTGGTTTTGTGAGGTACATACTGGATGTAAACAAAAGCTAAGCGAGTAAAGCTGTGATCAGCAGCAGCCATTTGATCTGCAGTTGCTGCTTGCTTGGTCGGTTGCTAACTTGTAACTTAATTTCACCCAACATTCAAACAGCATTTGGTTGGCCTAACGGGTACGCTACTCGCCTGCCTACCTCCAGGTTGGACGTTCAAATCACGGCAGGGTTTTGTTCATTTTATATATACATTTGCATTAGTGTTACAAACCAACAAACCAAAAAAGTGACATTCGCTTTTATATAATAAGATAGTCAGGTGAATAGAGAAATACACTTAGCTGAAAGGATTGAGAAAAGCAAGTTGAGTTGAATTATTAGCTATTTCAATCCGAGAGCAGAGAATGAATACGAGACACTGCTGATAAAATAGGGATAAAAAAAAACTACAAGCTTACAGAACAATCGTATTCAAATAAAAGGTTTTCTTTTTACTATTCTACAAATGTAAAAGGAAGGAAGTTTGACTACTGGATGTGTTTTCTTGATTTCAAATGACACAAAGTGAATTATAAAAAGTCTCAATTTTAACAATAAGCTCAAATGCTCTGATAATGACAGTAAATTGCATCCCCATCTCAGAAAGAGAAAGAAAATCTTAAACAATGGATTATCTATTTTGAATAACATCATTACAGGAAGGTAAATAATGTACACTAAAATATCTGATTCAATTATATTTTACAAACATTCATGTTAGAATCATGTACAGCCTGAAAAATGAAAAAAGCCAACGCAGTTAATAATTTGACATTTGTAAAAGTATGTTTTATGACATTTATACAAACATAATAATAATAATAATAACAATAACATGTACAGTGGTGTAGCTAGCCTGGCCTCTACAGAAGCCCCCACCAACATTTAGTGAGATTTGATGAAAAAGAGAACATTTTCTATAAATAGACATACACTATCACTTAAATCGGATTGCGGAAGAAACCTGCTTACACAAATATCAGAATGATATCATGCAGTGGCGTAACTAGAGATAGCTAAAGATGTGGGGGGACCTGGGGGCTTGGCTCCTTGAGGGGCCCCTTTTAACATTTAGTGAGATTTGATGAAAAAGAAATACTATCACTTAATTGGTGAAAAACAACCCCAAAGGCAGAATTATTATTTATGCAATTCATGTACAAATATATCCTTGTTATTGTATAATGTCAGTAGAAATGCAGTAGGTGAACTATAATTTATAAAGCTTGGAGGGGGGGGTCCATTGGGGGCCAAGGTAGTTTTCAAAAAGCCCCCAATCTTCTGTGCATGTACAGTACAGGTGTCTACATTAGTGAAAAGATCCATCTCCATCAAGAATCCAAAAATCTTAACATCTCATTTACCCGTGTCAAGGTTGACCTAATAGGGGTAACAGCTTTTTGCTGTTAGTGCCTAGGCAGATAAGGTAGTTACTGGAGCAGAGTTTGCCCAGGTGCTCACTCAACTACTCTTCTCTATTGTGGCATGCCAGTGACGAGAGATTTTGTAAAAAAAAACATCTAGCAATGGGACAGATCAAAAAGAAGAATTGGGTTCATGCTCCCCCCCCCCCCAAGGCAGTAGGGCAAAGTGAACATAAGCGACCACAGCCAAAATGCGAACTCTGTTTAGCCAATTCTTTTTTCTAGACCAGTGACCATTACACTTCCCTATACTTCCTATCTTAACAAACTTGGCTTATAAATATCTAAGCCTGAAAAGTTTTATAAGTTTCCATGTTCCTACTTCATGCTCCATGTTCCTACTTCATGTTCCATGTTCCTACTTCATGCTCCATGTTCCTACTTCACTGAAATGTTCATTCAAGCATAGAATATTTCTTACACGAGCATCTGTTGTTCTTTTCCATATTTTAGCAGGTTTTAGCTCAAGTGACATTTGTGGGGAATTTTTTTCTTTCATTCATTTTCTTTACCATTACCAATCCTGTAACTCACTGCAGGGTCATTGGGGCACCACAGATGATTTCATCATAAGTGTATCAAGGGCAAGATAGCCTAAATAGGCCCATCTTTCTTTAGGCTGGTTGCTAACCATGGCTTGAGAACCCAGTCTGCCCTACTATTTACCTATAGCTGGAGGGGAAGAGATGGATTCATGCCTTTTTATTAGTGTGTAATGAATACAAACTGTCTCAGCCAGAGTTTGAACTCTGCACGCCGATTCCATTCTCTGAGCCATTAACTGTTCAGCCACTCCACACCTCTCAAAGATAATATATAAAAAGGCAAAATAATTTTGATACCAATTTAACTCAAGCCTCTAAAAGAGTCAAATATAAATCATCACAAGTGTCCATTTCTTTGCACTAATGAATTTCAAGGAAAATCATTTTTATATGTTTAGCAAATTCTTTTCCAATAGATTGTTGTATATTAATTAATGCAGAAATATTTCAAGACAACAAATCTGTTGATCAACTAAAAACAGAGAAAAATGCATAATTGTCCTAATTAGATCCTCTTACATATACAATCAACAAGGTTTTTAAAAAAAAAAATGTTTTTAAATCAATGTAAGCATCTAATTTGTAGCAAACAAAATAAGTAGAAATAATGTATATTGTTTAAGAGTGCAATTAGTAGGGTTCAACAGATAAGATGGGTTTGACAAAAAAAAGAACAAAAAAAAGAATGAAAAATTGTTATATAGATAAAAATGAACAGTTAATTAGTGAAAACCAAAAGATCTAAACGCAAAAAAAAAAAAAAAAAAAAAAAAAAAAAAAAAAGACAGGTCTGGTTAGTCACATGACCAACGTCTTTTGGCAGCATGCCATGTTGAGGGTGATCAATGAATAAATTACTTCGCCTTTTGTTGGGTGGTGATCACTAGAAAAAGTCAGAATTATTTTTTTTAAACTAGAATGAATGCTGCCAGACACAAAGTGACCAATTTAGCATAAACTTACATTACAAATTGAGCCTCCCACTAATTGAAACCCCCCCCTCCAAAGACGTTTTTTCTAGACATAAGGAATAAATGTTGAAATTTTCAGCCATTTAGCTCCATTGGTGTGGCCTGTACGTGTGATACTTAGATGTACATACAAGCCAGCCAGTCCAACTTGAAAACTGAAGAAATCTATGTTGACAATTTCTAAAAGGATTGTTATAAGAAGGAAAATGATGTAGCTGAACAGTATAGAGAGAGCTTATCCAGGAAACCAATTAATAAGTCTCTGTATGTAAACTGAATGACCTAATGAGTAGAGTGATGTCTATGTACTTGCAAAACATAGACCAGAATTCTATTCTTACTTACAGCAAAGGAAAACTGATGGTGGCCAATAGAATTAAATATCTGGGCAGCTGGTAATTCTCAATGTAGCCAAGTACACCAAACTCATAAACAAGGAAACATCCAGCTTTTTGGGAGAAAATTATATCAGAGAATAAGAAAAACAAAAAAAAAATAGGGTGACTCAAGGAATATGGAGAATAATGGAAATAAATAAATCAGAAAAAGTTAATTTTTACAACACATTTTATACCTGATAAAAAAGTCTTATATTCACGAGCGCCAAGATATTTCAAATATTTTCATTTTATAGAATTATTTTTAAACATTTGTGCTTATGTAATAAAATGCAAAACTAACATCAATTGTGTGAGCTCAGAAATTGCTTAGTTCAACAAATGAGGTTTTATTTTTTTTTAAATATTTTTAATTTACCTTAGCCAAGTTGGATGAAATATATGCATTCACTGGTGTTTGTCTAGGTCTGTCTGTCTGTCCACACAATATCTCCAAAAGATCTCAGTGAATGTCAATGACATTTTGAGGCAGGGTGAGCCATGGCCTAAGTAAGAACCGATTAAATTTGAGGGAGGATCCAAGAATTGTTTACAGTTACCTCCACTGCATGCATAGCTATGTGTCTGTCCACTATGAATTTCAATGAAATTCCTGGAAGAGTGAGTCATGAGTCATGGTGTAAGGAAGAATCGATTAAATTTTGGGGGTAGGTTCAAGAATTCTTTTTATGTTATATTAGTGTCACTTCTGCTTATGAAGTAATTCGATAGCTACCATGGTTTTAATTTGTTTCATGAAAATGATAAAAAATATAAAAGAGAAGCTATCCCCATTCTAATTAACTTAATTATTGGAAATGTAAACTTCGATGACAAAAAAAAAAAAAAAAAAAAAAAAAAAAAAAAAAAAAAAAGAAGAGGAGTTGTCCATTTTGGCAAAAGAACAGTCATTTTTCAGTAACAGACAAATTTCAACAACAAAACATCAAAGTAAAGACCTTTTTTCATTTGTAGGATTCCTAAGAGCAAATTATTTTCATTCTCATGTTATTCAGATGGAAATTTAAGCACTGAAACATTTTCTTCCATTCAAAGTGATAAAAAAGAAAAGAAAAATGAATCATGATGGCTTCTTTTCAGAGCGACACTTGTTGTGGATCTTGAAAATAAACAAGTTTAAATACTTAATTCAATAGCATTTAATTTTATAACAATTGTACGAGAGGAAACTTATCAATTCAAAATTTAATTTGCGTTACTTTTGTCATCAAACATCATTTCGTTTTTTCCTCAAGATCTAAAAGACCATTTCAATTAAATATGGTTGGATCTTTTCTTTTTTTTTCATTTAAATTAAAATTTGATGTTAAAAGAAGTTTAACACTTAATTTCAAATCAAGGCAATAAAAAAAAAATTTAAAAAAAGAAAATCTTTGTTACCAATTCTTAAAATTTAAAATTTTAATGATAAAGTTTTCAAGAGAGTTGATTTAAGGAGAGCATGTCAAGTGATTTAAGGAGAGCATTTTGATCTTCCTTTCAGATCTCGCCATCATAAGTCTAAATGTCAACACTCAACACTTTGGGTTATTTTACTTTTATTTTTATTTAGGTTATTTTACTTTTATTTTAAATGAAATGTTATGCTTTCTCCCTTTATTTGTATTTTTCCATTTGGGGAGTGGAGGTGATGCTCGTGCAGTATCCTGATCTAGGAGCATTACCCATAGTTTTTGATTTGTTCAATTAGAAAATATTTGTCCGAATTTTCTTCAAAGTCGCATTGTGGGAAAGAGTGGTTATGGCAGAGTTAGTCAATGAAGAATATATTAGAAGTGAAAAAAATCATAAGATTTAGATATAGATATATGGTTGTTTTTAGATTTAGATGTAGGATTTAGTGAAAAATTGATTTGATGCTAGATTTAAGTCCTACATCGTGATAGGCTAAGTAGATCAATCTTAAGTTTTCTTGTAAAATTATTCCAATCAGTAATGCATTTTTTGGTGATTGAATTTAATAATGCTTTTTACCACACACACACCAGTTTAAGAAAACAATTATAATTAAAATTCAGAGAATTTGAGTGAGTGAAAAAACCCAATGCAACACATGATTGATTATTTTAAAAAGCATAAAAGATCAAAGAAATGTATTTTGCTAAGAAGGAGGATCGATATATAGAAAAATCAATTTACAAAAAGATGAAATGAAATGACTACTACACAGAAACAGGCATTTTGCGGATGAAAACAAACACATTTTTAAATAAAAATACTTTTTTTTATTATGCTTATTGCTTGAAAAGAAACAAACAAATCTGACTCAACTGTTTATTTACTTTTACAAGTGCATAACATGCAGACAACAATACTGGATGGCCTGATTTCTTCACAAATACAATTTCGTTTTCTTCTATTTCCTCAGAAGAATATTTCTTTTTAAATCTAAAACTTATTTCATTAAGAGTTTAAAATAATTTCACTGTGTTTTTTGTGCATTTATTTAGTAATAAAATAATGAAAAAGTAGGGTTTCTTTTCCAATTTGACATAATTTTATTTTTAAATAGAATGGAATCACTTTCCTTTTTCACAAATACCAAAATGAAAGATTTGGTAAGAAAGCAGAAAAGTAAAACATTTTAAACTTTGTAACCATATTCAATGGATTTTTCTTCTTTATAAACATGAATTATTATAAACAATGTCTACATAATGTAGACTACATTTCTCTTAATAAAAGATGAATGTCAATAATGTCGATCACTAGTTTTGGGCGGTTAATACAATAATTATTATGAACCATTTGTTGATAAACAAAATCAGTTTTGTTACGTTTATTTCAACCGGTTAATGTCACAGAATACAAAAAGTGACATTTCTTTCTTGTCTTTTAAGACAACTATCTAAAAATATACAGAGAGAGAGAAAGGTGACATTTACCATTTACATTAAACAAAGGTTTTGAAAATCCCGCGATGGGAGAGAATAAACCAGCATTTGTTTAGCCTTTTTAACACTGTAAACACACAAATACATATTTGGCAACAACTGATGATCCCTACAAGAAAATAATTATATTTATAATATAAGATCTAATTCTGTGTAAAACATAAATCCATCTAAACATCTCTTATTAAGAGTTATTAGTGAAAGATTGACTTACATGATAATGAAATAAACGAATAAAAGTAAAACAGAACATAAAAACATTTCTGTAGGAAAGATATTTAGTTTTAAAAAAACATTTTTCGTAGTAACACCCTGAAGTTTTAAGACTGTAAGACTTATGTAAATATAAACTTATATAAATAGGAAATGTCTATATTAAAGAGAAAAAAAATATTTTTTTTATTTTTCTTTAAGTAACATCTTTAGTGTTTGAAGCTACAAAGCTTTCTAGAAATATAATATATATATATACACACACACACCTGATGATATCTATACATTTAACTGTCACAGGAGGAACCAAATAGCACATTTCTAAGTAATGATCACATTTTATCCTGCTTAAACAGTTTGGGTATATTTTGTTTTTAAAGAGTCTCCTTGTTTATGAAATGCTGTCAAATGGATTTTAAAAGTAGTTTTTTTGAAAGATACGAGTTGTTAAACCAAAGAAAAGAATGAAATCATGTGAACAACAAATATAAACGTGGACAACTTTATAGTCGGATTTTAAAAAGGCACAGAAAAAGTCTCTAGAGAAATGTTTGTTTCACAATTCTGTTAATGAAAAGAGATTTCTTTTTTGTTTTGGCTGCTGATGAAAATTAAAAAAACCAGGCCAAATCCCGTCACAATTTGTAGTTTATGACTATTATTATGTGCTTATGTTGGCATTAGTGTTGCAGATTCAGCGCCTTTCTTAATGTTTTCGAAGTGGAAAAAGCGCTAAATTAGCGCGTTTGCCCATAAAACATTTTGGCATTTCTGACCATTTTCAGTGTCTTTTTGGTTGTTTTTAGCCATTTCCGGCTATTTTTAAAAGAATTTAGCGCTTTTTTGCAATCAAACTAGCGCGAAAATAGTTTTTGCGTTGGCAACACTGGTTGGCATGTCATTTATTATATAATCCGGACATTAAAAAAAGCAAAATAAATCTGATCAACAATCTCAACAAATTATTAAATTAAGTGAACTTACCAAACTCTTTTTAGAAAGGGTTTCCTTCTTTACTAACAAAAACTGAGAAAGTAAATCCAGTAGAAAATAAAATTGCATACAAAACAAATACTGGTTTTCTTGGTATTTAAAAAGAAGAAATTAGTCTATCTTTTCTCTCCTTCTTGGCTGAAAAGTTTTCCTTGTCCACCACTGAAAATAGTTCAACTAGTCGTTGTTGTAAATAGTTTTAGTACTTACAATAATAGTCTATAAAGTATTTACTGTCGAGTACAGTGCGACCTCGAATTTAATGCGACACACTTTTTGTAGCTAAAAATCAGTAATATAATTGAATATGTAGATGTTATCATTTTATTTTACATTCGATTATAAATATTATCCTAATTTTAACACTGATTTTTTTCTTTGTATTAAATTTCTCGCATTATACACGAGTAAATAATAGGGAAATATCTTCACAGCACAGACAAAAACAGAAAAAGACGACGTGACTGTTGGAAGAGGGGGGGGGTAGGTTTTTAAAGTTTTTGAGGGTGGAGTGTCCGTTTTTTTATCTATAATCTTACCCACCAGCATGTGCGTCTGCTGCCGGGGGGGCAAATGCCCCCCCCCCCGATCAGGCGTTCTCAACAAGAAGGGGAGAGGGGGTGAGAGTTGAAACTTTCAGTCAATAAACGGTGTTGAAAAAAACATTTCTGTAGTCAATGATGAATTAGAATTACATTTTATATCGTCATATACGTATGGTACTCATCAGCCCTTTTTTCTGCGATATGACAGACATATATAGTTTGTGTGCAATAGGATAAAGGAAAGCCTAATGATGTTAGTTAGGAAAAGACAATGTGGAGACTCGGAATAATTTGCAATTAAATAATTTCTTGCAAATTATTCTGAGTCTCCAGTGTCTTTTTCTAGTTTCATTCATATATATATATAAGTTGAGTTTTAGACTTTGACAACTATTTTTCATCATCAGAGATAAAAAAAAAAAGTAACAACTATTATGGGATAGGTGGTAGTATTTAATTTAAGTCATTATAAAACTGAAAGTTACAAAGTATAAAGGCTTTATAATAAATAAATAAAATAGAAATAATGAATTAATAGAAATAAATATAAAATTAATAGAAATAAATATAAAATAATTTTAAAACAAATAACTACTTCGTTATCAATTTCAATCTGAATTTCTTATTCTGGCTTTTTATCCACATTTCTTTGAAATAAAAAAGCTTTTTGTTTTGGCAGTTATAAAAATAAAAATAAATTTATTTTTATTGTACTAAAATTGCTAAGTTTAAGCAAACACCTTTAAATGCTTTTACTTTCTTTTCCATGTAGTAGATCTTAGATTTCTTCTTAAAAAATTTATTTTAAAGAAAGAAAGATTTTTTTTGCCAATATTTTTTGCAAACATTAAGGAAATAAATTAAAAAAGAAATTGGTTCATTTCATTGCTAAGCATTCAAGTTTACTAAACACACCCTTAAGAAGATTTTTACTTTTTTTCCATGTAAAGAAAAATGAACTTCTATCATCAACAAGGTGTGTCAAAAAGATATTAACTTCTTACCAATAATAAAATAAACGTTTATTGAAAGAAAAATAATAGACCATCACTAAAACAAAAACAAATTTAATATATTTTATTGATTAGCTAGTGAAAAAAAAATACAACTAAAGTATTTTGAACACTTATTGCTTTTGAGTTTTGATCCTGTGTAGTGTGTGACAAATCAGTGGAAACATCTTATGGTGACTGTCACACATAGGAAATGTAGGTTATGTACACATTAACACAACACACACACATTTTTGAACACAGCAAGGAAAAATTAGTTTTTACAATGAAAATTGAAATAAAATAAACGATTATACTAAAATGAAATAGGTAGATCCATAATTAGTGAAGGAGGAGTAAACTCAATTAGCAATTGATATACAAGTTATAAGTCAAGACTTTTTTTAAAATTATACACATAACATTTAAACTCATTGCTTTTTTTAGTCTTCATTTTAAACATAAACATCTCATTTAATGTTACCAACTTTACAATTTTTAAATTTTTTACTATTCTGTGGCATAAATAACTCCCTTCTTAATAACCCTTTCATATGAAAAGTGACCGAAAAGCCTTGCTTAGGGTGACCACAGTAAAGAGAGAAAAATAAATAAATACCACAACAGGGCACATTTTAACACAACAAAGTTGGTCAGTAAAATAAATGATTAATATAATATAATCATTTATCTTACCTAACAGTTAGATCTGTAAACAAATTACTGGAGAAGAAGAAAAAAAAAAACTAAGCTCAATCAGGGTGTCCATAAAAGTATCCACCTATTTTTTTTAATTTTCTGCTTTAAACAAAAGTACTTTATGGACACCTTGTATAAGACTTTTTAAAAGAAAAAGAAAAAATAAGGATTTACCTACCTTAGACATAATCGGCCACCTGCAGCCTTTCCTATTCCTTTTTTCCCAAGTTTTTAGTCTCTCTTCTTCACTTTTATTCCGTTCCGTGTTTGGTAAAAACGTTTAAAAAAAAAAAGTAGGTAAGAGAATTTGAATAACAACAAGAAAGGCGCGTGGTGTTGTGTTGGCTTGTTATATATATTTTGGGGGGTGTTATTATGGCTTATGTGAATTTGTTGTGCTTGCTCGGCTGCTGGGTTTTGTATTGAACAGTAAGTAAAGTGTCTGTTGTGGCTGGTGGCAGTGAGTAAAGCTCCCTGACGGTGCGTGTGTGTGTGTGTCTGTGTGTAGAGCAGCACTAAGCGAAAGCAGGTTTCCGTGTATTGTGAGCTTTAAAACTAAAACTAATGCTACTATATAGCAGTGGTAGGGTCTGGCTGACTGGCTGGCTGACTGGTTCAAATTAAGAGGCAGCAGCCATGGACTTCCCCCCTTCTTTTCCGCTACCCTTAATGGGGGAACCCGGATGACGGAATCACCCAACCTTGATGACGTCACGCTTGAGTTCCCGGACTAACCCCCCTCCCAAAAAAAGGACCCCTGGAATTTTGACCAGGGTACAATTGTATAGGAAAATATGTGTTAACTATACACAGTAGTGTAGTGCTAAAAAAGAAGTGAGGGAACGTAGAGCTGATTGATCTGGGGCATTAAGCTCCCTCCTACCTCATCTCAGAATTTCTTTTTAAATTTAACTAATTTCAGAGACGTTTTGAGGCCATATGGGATAAGTATTTGAACATATACTAGCTGATATTTCTTATCAGTGATTTGTTCAAATAGAAGATTTTAGTAGTAAGTGAATGCCTTTCCCCGCTCCCACAGCACTAAAAGCACGGATCTTTACATTTGCATTGTTATACGTATAGGCAGAAAAGAATGGGAAAATAACACAGGCTTATAAAAAAATAAGTTTAAGGACAACAAGACTGGCTGCCGCAGGGTCAAACTCCACTCCAACTTCTATTCCGACTGAAGATGATTACTGCAACCTTTTGTATTGTATATATTATAAATAAAAATTATAAAGACTAACATTCCAAGGAAAATATGAATCACCGCCACCCATATATGCTGTGCTGGTGGTGATAAATTAAAAAGTTGGACTGTGATAACTAAAAAAGGTCTGAATTTTCAAAAAACAAGCAGGCACAAACTAGTGACCAATTTAGCATAAACTTACATTGCATATTGAATCCCCCTCTAAAAACCTATTTAGGAGGGAAATTTTCAAAATAGAAAAAAAAAAAAATTTTCCCTACTCATTGAGGGAAGTGTGCGTGCAAAATTTCAAGTTTTTACTATGAATGGTTAGGGCTGGGCAAAGTCTAGATTCATCGATACATATAAATGTCAGAACACAAGAATAACCTAAAACCCAGCAATAAACCAGTGTTGTTGGTAGCAGTGATTAAAATATTTTTTGTATAAATGTATTTATTTATTCAAATGAAATCTGCCTGTGCATGGATATATGCCTGGCAATCAGTTGGTATGAGTTCAAATCATGGTAGGGGAATGTGAATTTTACATATCGGTTTACACCCCTAATTTTGATGAGGATTGTTCGTGTTCTTGTTACGGTAGGAAAACAGACTTTGTACTGGAGTTTGACAAAAGTTTATGCAGGAAAATTATTATTTACTAAGCTTAGCTTAGTTTTGGCACAAGGCCACAAGTATGGAGTACCCAGTGAGGATTGAACTCACTACTCAGTAGTAATGGTCTACAAGACTAATTTTTTAACCATTACGCTATGGCAAGACTTCCACAGTATGTAGAAAAGTTAGCAGGAAAAGAAAAAAAAATTCCTTTGAAATTTTGAATTCATTTTAAATAAAGTGTTTGAGACGGACTGATTTTGATAATACTAATCGTTTGATTATCCCTGAATATAATAAATGGCTTCTCCGTTATAAGTAAAATTGAAAACCAAGTTCTTTTTCTCAAATCCTTTTAAATTTGAAAGCATCCTATGAGTAAGTTCATACACGCTGTATATCATTAGTAAATTCGTAAATTTTGATTAAAAAATTTTTTTTTTAAATCTGCCTATATATCTACTTTAGGATATTTAAAATGGGGGTGGGGGTAATTTCAAGAAGGGACGTGAGCCCGCAGGAGGAATTTCTCTTATTGTGTGAATTCTCTTAAGTGTTTGCATAATATCATGATGAACATAATATATTAAAATCTATTTTTTTTCATATATTTGTATTACCCATTTCAAACTAATCATTTAGTTGAAGATGTGAGGGTGCAAGGTCCAGCTACTGGGGGGGGGGGGGTAAAAAGGTTAAGAACAACTGCTATGGAAGGTACACAAGATTCCTTATCTTTTGTTTACTGCACTTTTTCAAATTGATATATTAGTAGAATACATGGGTATCTCAAATGTGATAAGTACATGGCCTTATGACTGTACATCTTATTATAATTCACTAAAAGTCGTCAGTCTGTATGTGACAGCCTACTGCAGAAACCATACCCTATGAAATTTTCTGTACCAATGTGACCCCTAGGCAGGTTTTTAGCAAGTTAGTTTTTGAAAATCACCCACCACCTTCCATAAATAAAAAATTGTGCTAAAATGGACACATTGTTTTGTGTCTGCTTTTGCAGCTGAATCCACTTGATGTTGATGATAAACTGCTTAATCGCAGAGCAAGTGGGGACTTTGTATCGTTCATAGAGAGTAGGGGAGAGTAAGTGGGAGATATTTGCTTTATCTCGCTAACAATGGGTACTTTGGTATTGTTTATAGAGAGAAGCTGAGAGTAAGAGGAAGAATTACTTTATTTTCTGTTAAGCAGTGTATATGTACATTTAACATTCTTTTGAAATCGTAAAAAAAACAAACTCAAAATGTCACTTTTTAAAACATTAAACTAGACAGGAACCAGAGAGTGCGTACCTCAGCCAACACCATTGTCATGAGAAGTATGTGTGCATGGATCCGCCCCCAAATTGTAATCACTTCTTCCATGCCCCATTGCCCACCCTTCCACATTGTGAACTTCCGAAGATATTATGTGGACAGACATGAAATTTTGGTGATATTATGTGGTATGGACATATAACTACGACTTAGGAGGTAATTGTACATGGATCCACCCTAAAATCTAATCAGGAGATATTATGTGGACACTCATGAGCATATACATAAATGCGTTGGATATTTAGGCAGCCGTGGATGGTCATAGATTTGACCCCCCACAGGTGCTGAAAGCTAAACAGGATATCGACTGCAACATGTCCAAGACCAGAAATGGACACCTCTTCCTTACCACATGGCCCACCCATCCACAAAATTTCATTGAAATTCATTGAGTACTTTTGGAGATATCTTGTGGAGTGACTGACGGAAAGAAAGACAGACAAACGGAAAGACACAACTGAATACATATACTTCGTTGACAGACGTAATTAAACACTGATTACCATCTATTTTATTGTTTTTTTTTTCCCAGCCATTTCCCCCACCTATTAGGGCAGGTATTCAGTCTAGTTCGTAACAATTACACAATATTTTGTTCTTTCCAACGATCAAAACATAAGTCAAGCAATTGTCAAAAGTGAAAGTGAATCTACAAGGTCTGACTAGGAAGTCTCCAGCTAGTGTGACCAGGCACTCTCCCATGGGGTTACTGAGTGGGCTTGTCTACTGTGTAACCGTTGTATTCACAATGACTGTGCCAGTCCATTCTTCACGTCTCGTGCAGGGTTTTTAAGCAAAACATCATATCACCCAGGTCTGTCAGCCTCAGCCTCAGATTTGGCTCTTTGCGACTACCAGATTTTTGCTGTTGAAAGGAAAGTGATTTCAGACCCTGGACGAGATTAAGGATAACATGATGAGGCAGTGACGCCGATCCCGAAAGAGGACTTTCTTTTGAAAAGTGAAAGGGATGCTGGTATAAGTGTGTGAGGTCACAAGGCGAGTACTTTGAAGGGGTCCACAGTGCCATTGCCCTAGGTAGGCTGTTGTTCATTAATATTAAATGGCCGGATACTTTGAAAAAAGCCAAAAAGCAGACAAACATTATTCAATATTCATTTCAATACCATTGCAGGCAGCATTGAAGACTGGTGTGTGTGATTGCCAAGACTAAGCAACGGCTACTTTCTCAGATACATTTTAGTTTTCATCTTTTGCAAAAACACCTGCTTAAATGTAATATTTCTAAATAGTTTATTTATAGCCATGAACTCTTAAAATCAACACTTTAATATTTGGGGAATAATTCCTATTTACAGTAATTTCTTCTAAGAACATACATATACATGTGTGTGTGTGTGTGTGTGTGTGTGTGTGTGTTTAAGGAAACAATATGTTGAATGTATATTGCTCAATATTTTAGTGAATAAATTAATAAAAGAGTATATAACATTTTTATATATGTTATGGGATTCACTACATACATATATTGGAAACATGTGAATATGTGCGTCTTTCTCTTCATATACACACATCTCCTGTACCTCCCACCACCCCAATCTCCAACTCAGCCTAACATACCATCATCACCATTTTTTAGGGTCTGGGAACGCTAAAAAATATTTCCCATTAATTAAATTAATGGTTATTGCTTCTTCGCAATTTCAACTTACAAAAGGTTCCTATGTGATAGCTCCACTTCAGATAGATGGGTATACATACATATACATATATATATACACACACACACATATAGTCACTTAATAGAAACTGTCACGTGACTGACCAACATCTTTTAGAAGCATGCCTTGTTGGGTGATCAATTTAAAAGTTGACATTGATAACTAAGTTTTTTAAAAATTTTATTTGTTTTTTTTAAAAAAAGACCTGATTGCTGCCACGATGACATAAACTAAGGGACCAATTTAGCATACACTTACATTGTAAATTGAATCCCCACTAAAAACTATTTTGTTCTAGACATAATAAGGAGTAAATGTTTAAATTTTCAGCCCTGTACCTCTGTATGCACGAGAGATAGCCAGCCAGAATCAATTAAAAACTGAAGAAACCTATGTTGACAGTTTGTGATACACGCACAAATAAATTTAAGACAAACTAGGAGTGTATGTATAAAAGAGATCATTATTAATTTTATGTGATGCGGACTGCAGTTTCGAACACTATTCATTGTCAACATATATTTGGGAAGTGAGAGAGACCAAAATTAAGAATTCTAGCATCATGAAATTCTGTTAAATATACATATTCAGG
>VCCN01004362.1:1326306-1352837 GCA_006491835.1 Architeuthis dux
TGTCAATATATGAAATAGCTTCCTTCATTTCAGCATTAGGATTTCCTGACCTTTTTCACCTAATCCAGCTTTTAGAAACTGTCACCAAAACTGTCAACAGGTTTCTTCAGTTTTTAAGTTGGCTGGCTGTATCTATGTATCGTACATACAGGCCACACGGAGCTAGAGGGCTGAAAATCTAAGCATTTACTCCTTATCATGTCTACAAGTAAAAAACGTTATTTCTTTTTTAATTCTCCCATGCAATGTAAGTTTATGCTAAATTGGTCCCTTAGTTTGTGTCCACCAGCATTCACGTTTGTTTTTTGAAAACTTTTTAATAATCACTACCAGAGAGGCAAGAGAGGTAACTTATTCATTGATCACCCATTTTGCAAATGTTTTAATTGATCACCCCCAACATGGCAAGCTGCCAAAAGACATTGGTCATGTGACGGTTTCTATTTAGTGACTAACCAGACCTGTCTTATGTTTTGATTTGTTATTCCATGTTTTGTAATAAATCTTTGTTATTCTACACTAATTCATTAATATTTTGTGGCTATTCATTTATTACAAAGATTATTAGGAAGTGCGCACGGCCTAATGGTTAATAGCACGGAAAATGGAATCTGCGAACCAAGTTCAATCTCTGGTCGTGACAGTTGGCATTCACTTCACACTAATGTCCTTGGGAAAGGCATGAATCCATCTCTTCTCCCCCCCCCACTATGCAGCAGGGCAAACGGAGCTCTCCAGCCATGGCTGGCAACCCGTCTAGGAGATGGACACCTCTGATTCCAAACGGGTAAATTCCAACTCCTCATCCAGCATCTTGAGAGGCTGGCAACGGACAGATTAGGGAATGCATTACCGAAATGTACAGTTAACAAGAATCTGATGAAGCTTCGACGGGCCTAGCGTAGAAGTGGATTATAATAAATTTCCCAAGTAAAATCAAGGAGATTAACAACGGATGGACAAAATAATGCGATCACCGTCTCCACCTCCCCACGACAACTTGAGTACAAGTGGAAGATTTAGAAGAAAAAGATTATTTGGACTGGTATCTTCATTTTGTTGTTTTTATCACAGTGTTTTAGTCAATAAGTTCTTTGGTCTTCCTCAGGTGTGTATTGCAACTGGTGATTTTTAAAGGCACCTTAGTATTGTCGAACTCCAGTCCAAGTCGGAGGCTGGGGTTGACTTTGTTTTTCACCCGTAACAACAACAACAACAATCCTCACCTATTTCAGGGGAATAAACTCTTCACTGTGTGTCTGTCCTGTCACGTTAAACCGAACCAATAACATTTCCCAACCGTGACTTTAAATCATGACCAAATGATCAGTAGGCGCTCTCTTACTGACTGGGCCAAACAGACAACTCTTACATATCGAATAAAATTTATATGCAGTACAAAAGTTGCAGTAATCATCTTAAGTCAGAATAGAAGTAGGAGAGCAGTTTGGCCCTGGCAGCAACCAGGCTTATTTTTTTCTTTCTCCTAACTAAGAACACAAGTGTTTTACATCTCCTAAAGTAAGAACACAAGAGTTTTCTTTATCTCCTAAGTAAGAACACAAGAGTTTTCTTTATCTCCTAAGTAAGAACACAAGAGTTTTACATCTCCTAAAGTAAGAACACAAGAGTGTTTCATCCCCAAAGTAAGAACACACAAATTTTTTCATCTCCTAAGTAAGAACACAAGAGTTTTCTTTATCTCCTAAGTAAGAACACAAGAGTTTTCTTTATCTCCTAAGTAAGAACACAAGAGTTTTCTTTATCTCCTAAGTAAGAACACAAGAGTTTTCTTTATCTCCTAAGTAAGAACACAAGAGTTTTCTTTATCTCCTAAGTAAGAACACAAGAGTGTTTCATCCCCGAAGTAAGAACACACAAGTTTTTCATCTCCTAAGTAAGAAAACACAGTAGTGTTTCATCTCCTAAGTAAGAACACACAAGCTTTTCATCTCCTAAGTAAGAACACAAGAGTTTTTCATCTCCTAAGCAAGAACACAATTGTTTACCATCTCCTAAGTAAGAACACATGAGTGTGTCATCTCCTAAGTAAGAACACAGTTGTTTTTCATCTCCGAAGTAAGAACACAAGTTTCTTCACCTCCTAAGTAAGAACACAAGAGTTTATCATCTCCTAAGTAAGAACACAAGTGTTTTTCACCTCCTAAGTAAGAACACAAGTGTTTTTCATCACCTAAGTAAGAACACAATTTCTTACCATCTAAGTAAGAGCACAAGAGTCTTTCATATCCTAAGTAAGAACACAAGTGTCTTTCATCTCCTGTGTAATAACATAGGAGTTTTTCATCTCCCAAGTAAGAACACAGGAGTGTTACATCACCTCCTAAGTAAGAACACGTGAGTTTTTCATCTCCTAAGTAAAAACAGAAGAGTCTTTCATCTCCTAAGTAAAAACACAAGGGTTTTATCATCTCCTAAGTAAGAACACAAGTCTTTCATCTCCTAAGTAAGAACACATTGTTTTACCATCTAAGTAAGAGCGCAAGAGTCTTTCAACTCCTAAGTAAGAATGCAAGAGTCTTTCATCTCCTAAGTAAGAAGACAGGAGTTTTCCATCTCCTAAGTAAAAACATAAGAGTTTTTCATCTAGTAAGAACACAGTTTGTCTTCCATCTCTTAAGTAAGAACACAAGGGTGTTTCATCTCCTGAGTAAGAACACAATTCTTTCCCATCTCCTGGGTAGGAACACAAGAGTTTTTCATCTCCTAAGTAAGAAGACACAAGCTTTTCATCTCCTAAGTAAGAACACAAGGGTTTTCCATCACCTAAGTAAGAACAGAAGTGTTTTTCATCTCCTAAGTAAGAACACATGAGTGTGTCATCTCCTAAGTAAAAACACAGTTGTTTTTCATCTCCGAAGTAAGAACACAGTTGTTTTTCATCTCCGAAGTAAGAACACAAGTTTCTTCACCTCCTAAGTAAGAACACAAGAGTTTATCATCTCCTAAGTAAGAACACAGGTGTTTTTCATCTATTAACTAAGAACATAAGAGTTCCTAGAAAATGGAGATACTAGTCTGAAAAGTGTGTAATAATGAAAGTATTCATCTCAGAAGTATGGGGCACACAGCTGTGGCGTAGCAAGGGTTCTCAGTGCTTGGGGGCACCCCCACCCTTAAAATGTTTTGATTACCTATTTAGTTGTGACTTTTCTTCCTATTAAGTTTCTTAGATAGCTCAGATTAATTCTACATTGTCACTTTTGTTCTGGGACTTTTCTTCCCGTGACTTCTATTCTGGGCTTCTTTTTTTAATATATTGTAGACTTTGCAGTTGTTCAAAAAAATTAAATATTTGCTCAAAAATTAATTTTTAAAAGATTTTTTTCAAAAAACTATTCTCCATGATTACTTCTAAAACGTTGTTATTAAACAAAACTGAGTTTTAATAATCGAGAAATGTCAAGTTTTACAAAATCTAATGTTCGAGAGATTTTTAATGGAATTATTTCAATTTTTTAATTAGATACAGATATTCATTTAAAATGTATTGAGGCCCATAACGCAATAACTTGTTAGCCCCTAGTTTTTTGTATTATTAATCAATAATAAATTATTTTACGACTAACTGTATGCTATTTTCTTGCAGTTGAAACAAAATTAAAGCTTCAAAGAAAATATTTATATTATTACAATGCGTTTTAGAATATTTGTAGAAATTGCTATTTTACAGTAAGCTCATGAATCTATAACGTATTCAAAATATAATTAATTATTTCACATTTTAAACGTAAAATAAAAAAAAACCGAAGCAATACGAAAAATGTATGAAGCAACTACAACAGCCTCTTTCATCTAGGCTTTATTCTTACAAAGTTATCTATTACTTAATTATAATTCATCTCAATAGCCAACTCTCTTCCAATGAAAAGCAAAGCTAACCCTGAGAATCTATCCTTGTCCATTGTAGAATGAAGGTACGACTTCATATGCTTGAGCCAGATAAAGGATCGTTCTGCAACTGCGCTACTTATTGGCAAGGTCATAAAAATGTGGTACAATGTGGACAGGTTAGGATAAACGGAACAGATGTCATTGGTGATCATGAATTTTAATACATTGTTGATGTTCAGTTTCTCGAGTTTCAAGAATGCAGGAATTTATAGTTAATCTCTGGACACAGGGTTGAGGAAGGGGGTGGCCACAGCTGAAACTTATCATCACATACGATATCCTGTTTACGCGTTAGCTGCTCTTATTGGAATGAAACCAGAGAATTGTCAAGTTCTCAAATCCCATTTTCCTTTTTGTACTTACCAAGTGGACAAAAGGGCCATTGTTTCTGGACATCTGTTGTTTTCCACTAGTGTATTTTTAAGTTCTTCTAAAATCTACAGCTTGCTAATGAGGTCTAGCAGGGAGGTGAGGGGGTCATTGCTAGTATTACAATGCCAAAAGCGGCTATTTCTGGCAACACCAGAGATGTCATGCCTCTCAACAAAGTTTAAAGGGCAATTTGTTGTCACTGCTCATCAACCACAAGAACACCATGTCTCAGACACATGACAGGCGCTCCCTAGCACTTGGGGTCCTGGGCGATTGCTGCCTGGTTTTTAGGCCAAAGCAATTTGTGTCTTTAAAAAATAATTTTTAGATTTAAAGTAGATTAAATACAAGTAGTCAAAAGGATGGTTGCATCCTTTTTATTTGTCAATTTATATACGTATATTGCTCTCAGTCTGCTTGTCTGTGTCTGTTTTATTTGCACTAAATTCTGAATTCAAATTCTTCTCACGGAATTCATAAATTATTATCATTAAGAAAGGAAAACCTTAAACTCTGCTAAAAACGTAAATAATGACGGGATTATTTACGTATGGATCGACACTTCGGCCTAGGATCGGAGTGTAATATCTGTGCGCTCTGCCTCAAATGAATGTGCCCTCTGCCTCTGATAGGTGTATAGTCAATGTTATTTCTAATCTTTTGAAGTCAGTGTGCCCAAAAATCTTATGTTATGCAAATCTTTTTCCTGTGACAAAAGTATGTGTGCACTTTTGAATTCAACATTGCCAGTGTTTCAGGCCAAAGGAATATTTGCGCCCGAGGGCGACTGCCCCCTTCTTGCTATGCCACTGGCACACAGTGAGGATTGAACTATACAGCAGTAATGGTCTGCTAGACTAGCTTGCTAACCATTACTAGCTTGCTAGTCATTACTATAGGGTGGAAACAGATTATTTCTTCAAAATAGAAAATAATCATCATCATCCTTTTCTCACCCCCAAAGGAGGAAGCCCTACCGTGTCGTATGCCACAGAAATCTATTCATGGCAATGTGCGACCATGTTGGACCCATGTCTAAGATTGTCTTAGATTGGCCCCGGGTTCTGGCCTTGTCTCTTTGTGTCCATGGTCCATCTGTTGTCTTGCCAATGGGCTGGATTGGAGACTTCTGTGTTGGTGCCTTATCCAGCTGTTCTGCTTTCTGTCTTGTAATGTCTAAAGTTCCATCTTCCTCTGGGTCACGTCGACTTCCAACCATTAGTGACTGAAGCATAACTACTTTCCCTCTGGTCCATTATTCTAATCAGGTAGCGATTCCAAACCGGCTTTGCGTTCCATCTAAATAAAACATCTTCCCTGCAGAAGACAAGCAATATTAATCCACTTGATTAACCTTTCAAAAACAATGAATCAGGCATATAAATTAGATTTAATATCACAGTATAGTCAGCAGCTGCTCGATTCTATATCTTTCTCAGGGGCGTACCGAATGGTGGTACAGGGTAGGGGTGCCCCCCCTCCAATGCCCTTTCTGTCAGCAAATCTTTTCCCTAGTAAAATGATTTACTAAAGAAATCTAGTAACTTTGAAATGAATGAGATTTGTGTATTCACTCGTCGGCCATGTCCAATTTCTTCACCTTTTTTTTTATGTTCAATTCAAAATTCAAATTATTTATCGTCAAATTAGAGACCAGAATTTGCCCCCCCCAGTATCATTAGGTATCAGTGGCGTATAGCGGTTATTGTGACAGGGTGTGCTACTGTGCTGAACCTACAACTTCAGAAGCGTAATTGAAGATGATGGGGGTGGGGGGCTATTTGAAAACGCTCCCCGGTCCCCCCAATGGAGGGGGTAGAGGCAAAAGCTTTCTAATAGTAGTTCACCTACTGCATTTCTACTGACAAATCTCACTAAATTTTGCAGGGGTCCCTTCAAGGAGCCAACCCTCCCGGGACTCCCAAATCTCTATAACACATAGGAACTTTCAGCTATTCATAGATAGTCTGGCAAATCTTGGGGAAGGTCTATGTCCAACGACAGACGTTAAAAGAAGGAGGAGGAGGAGGAGGACAGATTACAAATTGCAACTGATACAAATTGTCATGCATAAATAAATGAACTGAATATTCTATAAATTGAATAAATTGCAAAATAAGAGATGAATTTTATCTTATACGTGAATTTTAAAATAAAAGCACAAAATAATTTTTTTTAAAAGTATTTTAAATGGGAGGGTGGAGAAGTTGGTCGCGTTATTTCATCCGTCCATCCCGATAATTTTTCTTTTTTCTTCCAACCCCAAAATCTGCAATACTTTTAATTTATTTTAATAAAAATCTGTTTTTCAAGGCAGCTACAAAGAAAAGATATTTTATTATTTAAAATCTCAGTGTGATTTGTCTAAAAATGTTGTAATGCAAATTATTATGTCCCATTGTTTCAACTTTTTAAAGAGAAAAATTCTCTGTTCTATACATTAGACACACATAATTTTCATGGCAGAATTTTCTCCAATTATTATTCTGGCACAAGATTATTGCAATAAAATAAACATGTTTACAAATTTCGGGAATTTTTATCAGCACCTAGTGTAACCTTGTCAAAAGAGTCCAGAGCTGCTTAAATGCTTTAAAAAAACAAAATCCCATCTTTGACCTGACTTAATCTTTGTTTCTGAGTTGTTGTATTGGATTTGAAAACAAATTACGACCAGATTATATCAGGATACTGCAAGAACATAATTATTATAAAGAAAATCGGTTTCAGTTAATGAAATTTCAACGTATACTTCTCAATACAAAAACATGAGGTATGCTCCTGACATATAGCACACCTAACACTGCTTATTTTATCATTGTCACCTTTAAACCATCATCTGCCCATTGCAATATCATAGTACAACTCAGTCTACTAGCTGTGGGTTGTGTGGTGCAATCTCTGCACAACTGGCAAAATATTTCATTAGAGGGGACAGAAAAAATAGTTTCCTATTATGATCCATGATTATACTATTGAGTAAAGTTTAGTAATATCAAATTAATATTTATGATGAATTTGTTGGTGGGTGTGCAATGTTGTAACATTATCACCTTCTTGGAGGTTATTGATAAACGTTCAACGACAGTTGGTTGGTTTCGTCACTCGTTCATTGTGGACAGGGTCAGGGCGCACAATGTGTCCGAACTTCGGAAAGACGGAGGTCGGTCTCTGGAAAGAATTGGTCTGGATGTTAATGAAGAATCGAGTCAGAGACGATTTTTCTTGTAAAAGAATATACTCCGTTTATTCGGAATTCTACAGAAATCTTTGTCCAACACAAACATTCCCATACAATTGAGAGAGAGAGAAGGAGAGAGAGAGAGGGAGAGAGAGGGTATCGAGTCAGGCTTCGGAGATGACCGCTCAGTCCATATCTGTGGGTCACTCTGTTTTGTCTTCGCTCTGTCAGTCTTATTTATAGTGTTGTTTAGTCTGTATTAATTCATCTTGTTTAGTCAGTATATTTTTAATTTTGGCTATTTTGAATTCACCCATGCTCGTTTATTAAACATATTTCTATTTTGAGGTATTTTCTGTCGATGTTTCCTATTTCCATTTCTCCTGAGTTACCCTTTGACTTTATCAAAAGTACCACTGTTGTTTACAAAAGTGTCAAGTCGATTGTTTTAGTTAGTGTCAATCTGTATATTTTGAACTTCCGATATTTTCTTTTCGTTCATCTATCTATCTATTTTCATTCATGCACTCCTTTGCTATGGTACAATGTAAGTTTATGCTAAATTGGTCCCTTAGTTTGTGTCTGCCAGCATTCACGCTTTTTTAGTGATCATTGCCCAACAAAAAGCAAGAGAGGTAACTTATTCATTGATCACACCTTTTTCCAATTTTTTAATTGATCACCCCCAACACGGCATGCTGTCAAAAGACGTTGGTGACATGACAGTTTCTATTGAGTGACTAACCAGACCTGTTGTTTTAGCCATTGCATTAGGACAAGTTTGTTAGAAACCATCAACCGCCAACCAAAACTGTCCACCGGTCAACACAGGTTTCTTCAGTTTTTAAGTGGTTCTGCCTTCCTGGCTAGCCATCTATGTATGTGTCATGTGTACAGGCCGCACCAATGAAGCTAGAGGACTGAACATTTAAACATTATGTTGTTTTTTTAAAATTCTGACTTTAATTAATTGATCACCCCAACACAGCATGCTGCCAAAAGACGTTGGTCACGTGACGGTTTCTATTGATTTTTTAAATAATATTTTTTAATTCTCCATACCGCTTAGAAGTCAAAAGTTCCCTTTTAAATGCCAAGCTGGTGAAGCGTGTTACCACAAAGAAAGAAAACTCTTCTTTCAAATTATAAACAACAAGTAAAATACCCATTGCTTTGCAAACGGCATACCTAGGGGTACCTATGGGGTGGAAATCCAAAGCAATGTAGAAACTGAAAGAAACTCCAACTAAAACAACCATCCCTGACACCTAACCAAATCTTCCACTCACAGACACTCGAAAGTCAGCCATCCTCCTTTAGCGAATATCTTTATGTTTCATCCCCTACTCTACTTCTCTCCTTCTTCCCGACCCTATTTGCAGTCTTTGTGTTGGGATTCCATTCTCAGAAACTATTCTCTACCCCCGTAAAATTCTTATTTTTATAAGGTGTGACAGACAGACAGATACGTTGCTTGTTAGAATATAGATGAAGACATCCCTTCAATCAATTAGCCTTTTGTATGTGGAACCCAATGTCTCTTACAATGTATAAAACAAATAAAAACAGGTCTGGTTAGTCACTCAATAGAAACCGTCACGTGACCAATGTCTTTTGGCAGCAGGCCGTGTTGGGGGTGATCAATAAGTTACTTCTCTCGCCTTTTGTTGGGCAGCGATCACTAAAAAAACCTCCTAATTTTCAAAAAGAACAAGTGTGAATGCTGCCGGATACAAACTAAGGGACTAATTTAGCATAAACTTACATTGTAACCCCCACTAAAAATCTATCTTGGAGGGAATTTAAAAAACAAACTTGTTTCTAGATATAATAAAGAGTAAATGTTTAAATTTCCAGACTTCTAGCTCCATTTACGCACGACACATACATAGCCACCCAGCCCGTTAAAGTGACAGTTTTGATTGACAGTTTCTAAAAATGAATTTCCCAACATTTTTGTCCTAGTAGCTCTGGACACACGCCCATTTCTCCACGACTCTTTACGTCCACAGTTTCACACATGTTTTAGCCATTCACATTCTGATAAATTTGTTTTGTTTTTTTAATTCTTCGCACAGCTGAGAAGTCATAGGATCCATTTTAAATGCCAAACTGGTGAAGCTTGTTACCACAAAGCTTCGAAAAGAAAACTCTTCTTTCAAATTATAGACAACTAGCTGAACACGTGGAAATTCCACAGGTGTTGATAACTAACATTATCCATTAACTCATGCCTCTTTCTTCACATTCTTTCCCTTATCCCTTCCAATCTTTGTTGCCCATTCATACTTTTATCTAAATATTATACCAGCATGGATTAGTTTCATATTCAAAAATATTCCTTCCCCCACTAAGTAAACTATCTAACTTTCTTTTCTCCCCTCCCCCTCGCTACCTTCTTATTGAACTACCTAATTTTCTTTTCTACCCTCTTTCTTCCTACCTACTTATTAAACTACCAAACTTTTTTGCCCTCTCTCTTTTTATTTTTTAAATTATTATTATTATTATTATTATCATTATCATCATCATCAAACTACCAAACCATTCCCATATGTTATTACTGAAAGCGTAACAATCGAACGCACATAGGAACAAGCAGAATATCATTATAGATGAGGACGTCCTTCAGTCAATTAGTCTTCTATGTATAGAATCCATGTTTCTTACAATGTACAAAAAAATACCAAAAATGCATTTCCCAACATTTTTGTGTCAGTAGCTCACGACATACGCCCATTCCTCCTCCTCTCCCTGCCTCCACACAGGCATTTCCTTATCCCCACCCACAGCCTGGATTCTTGCAGTCCACAACCCCCAATGACTCACCCACCCCACTCCAGTACCTTTTATTAGAAAATGTCAACCAAAACTGTCAACATCAATGTAGTCAACATCAGCATAGGTTTCTTAGGTTTTGAAGTTGATCTGGCTGGCTATGTATGTATCGGTTGTAAAGGCCACACCAATGGAGTTAGAGGGCTGAAAATTTAAACATGTATTTCTTATTATGCCTAGAAAATATGTTCTTTTTGTTTTTTGTTCAATTTACAATGTAAGTTTATGCTAAATTGGATCCTTAGTTTGTGTTCACACTTGTTTTTTTTTTTAATTCAGACTTTTTTTAGTGACCACTGCCCAACAAAAGGTACAAGAAGTGACTTTTTCATTGATCACCACTTTTTCCAATTTTTTGATTGATCACCCCCAACAATCATGCTGCCAAAAGATTTTGGTGATGTGACGGGTTCTATTGAGTGACTAACCAGAGCCGTGTTCAGTGAAAAGTAGCGGCATTCGATTTCTGCTCCACTTTTCTCAGCCAATAATCCATGAATGTCACACCTTCTGGCGGATCTTTTGATAATCTATGAATCAGCAGATGCAAGACAAGAAAATCTATTCTGATCAATAGTTGATGGTTAAAACGCACTTTTACTTTACTGATATCCATTTTACAACTGCTTCTAACTGCCTATCTATTGGTCCTTAGTGTCTCTATTCTTCCCTCTCTCTCTCTCCCTGTCTTCTTCTTTCTCCCCTTCCCTCTCTACCCTTCTCTCCCCTCCTTGCCCTTTTCTCTCACTCCCCCTATCCTTCTCTCTCTCTTCCACCTTTTCCCTCTATCCTCTCCCCTTTTCTCTCACGCCCTCTATCCCCTTTTCTCTCACTCCCTCTTCCTCCCTTCCCCCTATCCTTCTCGCACCCTCTCTCCTTCTCTCTCTTCCTCCCCTTCCCTCTATCCTCTCTCTTTTTCTCTCACTACCTCTATCCTTCTCTCTCTCCCCTCTATCCATTTTTCTCTCACTCCCTCTTCCTCCCCATCCCTCTATCCTTCTCTCACTCCCTCTATCTTTCTCCCCCCCTATATTACTGATATCAAGTTTACAACTTCCTCTAATACCCCCACCCATCTTATGTTCCACATTCCCTCTATCCTTCCCTCTCTCTTCTTCCTCTCTCTCTCTCTCTCTCTCTCTCCGCCAATGTATATTAAAATATATCCATGTGCACAAGTTTATGAATGGTGACAAAAGAAAAACTTATATTTAAAATACTTTGAATTCCTCTGCCTGACAGAGATCGATATTTTAAAATACTCAAAATTTTGTTTAGTTTAATATATGTATATACCCCACTTTTCGAAAGATTGCTTTACACCACATTTTTGCTTTTATGAAAAATGTAGAAAGCAAAAATAACATTCAGTGTTTGTTTTATAGAGGTAGCATACACTCTCTTTCATTTTGGCTTAGGAAAGGTTTTTATAATAATGCTCTACTTTCAGATAGTATGGGAAACTTGTATAGCCATTATATAGCAGTTGTTGAATCATGCGTGAAGCAAGCAAGAGTTGATCCAAAGCTCAGCAGAATATAAGGACTTATACTAAGTTAAAACTTCAAACCATTATAGCATACAAACTACAGTTTTGTGTCTGGAAATGTAGGCTCCAGCCAGCCCTTTTTTGGTTACACCTTTAACAGGCAGCAAATCTCTGAAACCTGCTCAACCATCTGATTAGAAGGAAACTCCAACACAATCCAAGACGTTGGTCAAGTGACAGTTTCTATTGAGTGACTAACCAGACCTGTTTTATACAAATCTTTAAGTTCTTGGATCACACAATTCAAAAACGAACCTTTTAGTTTTCATTTTTATAAGTTGTTCACAGAGATATATCTAACTATAATTCACCAAATGTCTGTCTGTCATCACATAAATCAAGGATGGCTGGAGCTATGGCCACCAAATTTTCTGCGGTTATTAATGGGACCCTGGAGCATGGAGAAAATTCTATTGTTCGATTTACAATGTAAGTATAATGCTAAACTGGATCCTTACTTTATGCCTGTCAGGTTAACTAAACCGAATCTTTATCTTTTTGTTTAACCGTATAAAGTAGATATCTAGCTGAATCCCGTCCGTAGGGCGGTCTGTTTTAAATCTAAGAAACCATATTTCCTGACTGCAGTTATTGTTTCTGTGATCGAGTGTGTCAGTAGGAAAGACGTCTCGCAACACAGAAGCGCATAAACTGACTGCGATGAGATCAAAAGGATGAATGGAGCTGAGTATTAATCATAAGACTTGTGTGTGTTTCTTCAAAGGGAAGGAAACAGAGAGAATGAAAAGAAAGGAAGAAAGAATAAGAAGGAAATAATTAATAAGAAAGAAAGGAAGAAAGAAAGAAATGATGAAAGAATGAAAGGAAGAAAGAATAGGAAAGAAAGGAAGAATTAATAAGAAAGAAAGGAAAGAAAGCTGGGGTGGGCGCTATTTGAAAAGCCCCTCCCCCCTCCAATGAAGGGGATGCCCCCCAAAACTTTACAAATAGAAGTTCACCTTACATTATACAATATCAAATCTCACTAAATGTTGGAGGGGGACCCCTCAAGGAACCAAGCCCCCGGGTCCCTAAATCTTTAGCTGGTGCTAATACCAAGCAAGAAGCCATATTTGCAGAAATGAAACAAGATCAACAAAAAGAATTGTAGTTGACTTGTGCATTTAGTTTTCCCGATCAAATGTAGAGTCTGGACCCCAAAATTGATTCGGGTCAGAAGCACAAATTTTCAGATGACACGTGTATGACGTCACGTGTTATGTGTTGCATCAGGGTGCTTTTTATTGTTGTATCAAGGGATTTTTTTTTTACTTTTTTACACAAAATAAATAAATACATAGGTTTAATTTAATCAAAACGAGGATCTCCTATGTCCGAGCATTGATTTAATAAACTTTTGGCAAAGTAGGACAACATAACCATAAAAAATGGATTGCATCATAAGGTCTGATTTGGCACAGCAATGACTGTTTGAGTTTTAGTAAAAAGAATTTTTTTTTTTATTAAACCAATTTTGAGGTCCCAATTCTACATTTGATCAAGTTTTCTGGTAGAGCAAAGAGACAGCAGGCTCAGTCATGTTATTTTTAAAAAATGTACAACCATCAACAACACTGTAGTATACCTATTTTGGTAGCTTAGTGGTTAGTAATTTAAACTCAAGCGCATGAAGTATATTGTTCAACTCTTTCTGCCAAGTAAGGTGTTAGATAATGGGAGGCTTGGTTGTCACTTGACCCCGCTAGAAGAAAGACAGAGTAGATTTATTTTTAGAAGGACCGTGCCAAATGTTTTTGCTCGAAGTTAAAAATCACCCGGGATTATTTAGGGAATACGTAATCGCGAAGAAATAGATTTCTTCATTTACCAAAATATTTGATTCAATTGAGCCATGCACAAGTGCATGTGCATGCAGGCATCTCTTTTTGACAACAGGAAGAAACAGGAATAGCTATGCAGCGAAGAACAAACACAATGTAAGCTTGGGTTAATGACAGATTAAAAATGCAACAAAATATTATGTACTTACAGAGATCCTTTATTCATATAGTGGCTGTAGTCAACCTAACACGTGTGTACTACAAAGCGATTTCTCCAACTGATAAACAATCGCTGCCCATTCCAGAACATGAAACAGGGGAATAACACATGATACTTACTTAACATCTTTTTGACAACAGGAAGAAACAGGAATAGCTATGCAGTGAAGACCAAACACCAAAGGTATATGCATTTCTGCCTTTTCATCTTTTCCTCTGTCTCTCATTTCTTTTTTGTTCCCAATTCAAACTTTTATGGATGTTGTGTTACATTTTGTTTCTGCTGTTCTCAAATCGAAAGACAATAAACTTTTCGATCGAGCTTGAACATGTGCATATAATGCAGCACACATGGTAATGCTACATACAGCATTAAGGATTGTTCTTCCAAAATAAGAAAATATTTTTTATACTAATTCATTATAAAACCATTTTCCCCTCTTTTGAAATCTACAGTAAACAAACACAGGTATGCCCTGCGTTTCGAAAGTTACTGTTACGCTACATTTTCACTTATATGAATAAAGTTTTGCAGCAAGCCATTATAGAGGCAGCAGGCACCCTCTTTCTCTCTCACAACTCTTTGTCTCCTGTAACATCCGACGCCCAAATCTCTGACGACTGTTCAAATCAATCATTTGGTTCTCTAGATGATGTTCATAATATGGGACTCCCTTCCAATCCCTTTTCAAATGCAGACCAGTCCTTGCTACAGTTAATGATGGTTCATTTCATTAGCCTCACAATATCTTGTGCTCCACGTTGTTGTAAAGTATCCATTTTTCATCTCCTGTCACGATTTGTTTAAAAAGACAGAACATTTTCATTACATTCAAGTAATGAACGGCACACAAAAATAGTGTTTACATAGTTCCCTCTAAGCTGTGTGCGTGTACATACATTTTGCAACCAGTGCACAAAGGAAATTAATGTGCACACAAAAGATTTCAAATTCTGTAGATAGCTTACTGAGCTTTTACTAAAAGAAATATTGCTTCACTATGTCAAATTCAAAAGTGCACACATATTTTTGTCACAGGAAAAGATTTCCACAAGATAAGATTTTTGCACCCACTGACTACAAAGAATTAGAGGGAACATTGATTGTCTAGTAGGTCTTTTTTTGCTTAATGGATGTGGAAGCCACACATCAAGATGACTAACATAATCAAGCTGGTGCAAAAAAAAGTAAAAAGTAAAAGAACAGACACCTTGCTGGGTTGAGCTAGTGAAAGAAATGTAATGGATGACATTTGTTCCTTTCTCTTTGGAAAGACAAGGAAAAGGTATCTCTAAAAGTTCTAAATGAATTTCAATGAAATTCTGTGGAAGGTGGACAATAGGCCATGGAAAAACTGATCAAATTTTGGAGAGGATCTATGCACATTTACCTCCCCTACTTTATAGTTATATGTCCAAACCACATAATATTGACAAAAATTTCATGTCTGTCCACAAGATATCTCTAAAAATGATCAATGAATTTCACTAAGATTTTGTGGATGGGTGGACAATGCAGCAGGGTCAGCATAGGTATGTGCTCCCTGGGTGCTTTCTAGTTATAGTACTGTTAACAGAACAGAATAAAAGAACGAGAACGATTTATATAAAAGGTAATGGCAAACAATTTCATTCAGAATGTATAAGAGACAATTGAGTTCTCTCTTGTCTCTGAATAACATTGCTTGCCATTACCTTTTATATAAATCGTTCTCATTCTTTTATGTTACTTGTAAATACATCATGTACACTGCATGTACATGTATATATCCCATACATAAATCATATGTATTTAGCACTGATTACAAAAAAAATACTTAATGAGCAGTTTGAACAGGAGCCTACATTTCCCATCTGGTCTGGGCCTATTACCAGCTCTGTCCTGGCTGGGTGACAAAACATTCTTCGCATTCTCTTGAGGTTATTCAGTCTATACAATACAACTTACAAGGTAAGCTATTTTAGCTGTTATTAGAAACCACCAACCAAAATTGTCAACATAGGTTTCTACAGTTTTTAAGTGATTCTGACTGGTTAAGTATGTATGTCTGTGTTATGTGTACAGGCTGCACCAATGCAACGAGAGGGCTGAAAATTTAAACATTTCTTATTAAGTCAACCTTTTTTCTTTTTTTTTTTTAATGAAAATTACCCCCAAAATAAGTTTGTTTTATTTTTTTTTGTGGGGGGAGGGGTTTCAATTTACAATACAAGTTAATGCTAAATTGGTCCCTTAGTTTGTGTCTGGCAACGTTCATGATTGTTTTTTGAAAATTCAGACATTTTAGTGATCCAACAAAGGCGAGAGAAGTAACTTCATTTTGGATAAAACAATAATTTAATAATTCTAAAATACTTTTCAATCAGATGTAAAACAAGTCTTTCTATTGCTTTGTGGAGATCTAAAGAATTTAAAACAAAAAGAAAACAAAGATGTTTTCATAATCTGACACCAACACAAACTAGCATTCCAAAGGAAATTATGAATCACTGTCACCCATATATGCTGTGTTGGGGGTGATCAATTAAAAAGTTGGAAAAAGGGCTGATCGATGAATGTTACTTCTCTCGCCTTTTGTTGGGCTGTGATCACCAAAAAAAGGTCTGAATTGTTTTTAAAAACAAGCAGGCACAAACTAGTGACCAAGATAACATAAACATACATTGCATATTGAGCCCCCCTCTAAACACCTATTTTGGAGGGGAATTTTTAAAAAACAGAAAATTTTCCCTAATCAGTGAGAAGTGTGTGCGCAAAATTTTCATAGCAGAATAAAGCACACAATGTTCCCATATGGTCTCAAACATCAAAATGAAAAGTATTTGCAATATGAGGCAAGGTAAATAAACACCTTCTATAAAAAAGAAATACCACAAATATATGTGATAAAAAGAATTGATGGTTAGAATTAAATTATGATATCAACATGATACACGATTATTGAGACATATAAAAATGCCATAAAACAGATGTTTTTCAGATTATACCAGAAATGTTCAAGAAATCACTTTAAAATATTCTGATGTGGACAATTTTTAAAATGTGAATATTTTATTATAAAGCTACAATTATGGAGCATCTACACAGTGTATAAGAATATGGTTGCTCATGTATGCAAGTGATTGCTTAAATTACTGAATCACACACTTTATCACAAAACAAACCTGAAAATCAGACCATAGATGTGCTAGTTCTTTTCTTGTGTGAAGATCTAGCAAGGGCAGTGTTGCCAACTTTATTTTCAAGTTTACATTTAATGTATAGTAGGGTGAAAATCTGTTGGGTCCAGGAAAGAAAGGAAGGACTCGAGGACTGGTTGTAAAAATATGAGACATATTTTTATTTCATAGCATACACTTTGTCAGCTGGAGAATGAAGAGTGGGAGAGAGATAAGGAGAACCATCAGTCTGTCCCCAACAGGGACAGTGGTCGCTTGGCTTAGGCGATCTGCTTCTCTGCTGAGTCCTCTGAGTTTTCTGTTTGGGTCGTTTTTCTCTGTCTCTTAGCTTCCTTTATCAGGTTTGAACGCCCACACTGGTGTTGTTTCCAGTTTCTACATCCTGTTGTTTTGGACACCCACGCATTTCATAAGGTGACCGGGTCACTTCCATTTCCACCTGGAAAATGACCTCTCATGGTAGTATATCATAACACTAAAATTAAGTCGAAAGACATCTTAAAACATCTAGATTCTTGAGATATATATCTAAAATCTAGGAAAAATATTACATATTATTAATAAATTAAATGTGACTTCATATTTTTAAAGCTAAACTCGTTGAAAATGCTGATCCAGTCAATTCACAAGCAAAGGGTTTCTCTCTCGTGTGTCTTCACATGTGTATTTTAAAAGCTGAACTCATTGAAAATGCTGAAACACACACTTCATGAGTGAAAGGGTTACTCTCCAGTGTGTGTTCCCATGTGTCCTTTTAAAGTTGGAATCTCTGAAAATCTTGACCCACTCACTTCACAAGCAAAAGATTTTTCTCCAATGTGTGTTTCCATGTGTCTTTTAAAAGTTGAACGCCATGAAAATGCTGAACCACATTCTTCACAAGAGAAAGGTTTCTCTCCAGTGTGTGTTCGCATGTGTTGTTTTAAATTTGAACCTCTAGAAAATGTTGATCCACACATTTCACATGCAAAGGGTTTCTCTCCAGTGTGTGTTCGTATGTGTGCTTTTAAAACTGAACTCTCAGAAAATGCTGTTCCACACACTTCACAACCAAAGGGTTTCTCTCCAGTGTGTGTTCGCATGTGAGATTTTAAACTGGAAATCTGTGAAAATATAGATCCACACACTTCACATGTGTAGGGTTTGTCTCCAGTGTGTGTTTTCACATGTCTTTTTAAGGCTGAACTCACTGAAAATGCTGATCCACACACTTCACATGTGTGGGGTTTCTTTCCGCTGTGTGTTCGCATGTGTACCTTTAAGCTGGAAATCCGTGAAAATATTGATCCACACACTTTGCAAGTACAGGACTTCTCTTCAGTGTGTTTTTGCATGTGTATTTTTAAAAAGTATCTACTTGAAAATGCTGATACACACACTTCACAAGTGTAGGGTTTCTCTCCAGTGTGTTTTTGCATGTGTACTTTTAAAAAGAATCTGCTTGAAAATGCTGATCCACACACTTCACAAGTGCAGGGTTTCTCTCCAGTGTGTGATTGCATGTGTGTTTTTAAGGCTGAACTCACTGAAAATTCTGATCCCCACACTTAGCAAGTGTAGGATTTTTGTTGAGTGTGTTTTTGCATGTGTATTTTACAATCTGAATTCTGCGAAAATCCTGATCCACATGTTTCACAAGTGTAGGGTTTCTCACCAGTATTTTCTCCACTCATCGACAATCCTTATTCACACACTTCACAAGTGTAGTGTCCTCAGCTGTGTGTTCTCATGTGTAATTTCACATTTGAAGTCGTTGAAAATGGGATCCACACACTTCACAAAGATGCTGATCCGTACCATACAAAGTATAGGGTTGCTGTCTTTGTCTACATGAGTGCTTCTAAATCAGAACTCATTGAAAATGCTGATCCACACACTTCACAAGCAAAGGATTTCTCTCCAGTGTGTGTTTGCATGTGTCTTTTAAAAATCTACTGAAAATGGTGATCCACACACCTCATCAGAATACTGTTTGTCTCCAATGTATGTATGTGTTTTTCAATGTTAACTCTAGGAAAACGCAGAGCCACACAACTTACGATTTTTAACCAATGTGTTTGCCTGCATATCTTTAAAAAAACTATCCTGGCCATCAAATGAATTCATTTCTTCTCCACCGCAATTGACATCTGTGGAAAAAATAATAATATTAAAGAAAACAGCATCCTGCATTTGATTAAACTCTAACATATCTCATTCCATGTTCAGTCATAAATAGAATTCTTATATGACTGTCCTTCAAACAGAAATGGAATATAATTTAAATACTTGTATTATTACGTTTTCATAAGTTTTATTCATCAGAAAACAAAAGATAAAAAATACAACAAAAACTATTATACACTGATTTATTTCAACTGGTTTCCTCATCTTGCTTATTATAGTCACAACATTTCAACCATTGCACGCTTTGACCGTTGTATGCTCCACCCTTCTTCAGTTGCCTGTTGTATTTGGTAATGTTAAGGTAATTGATTAAGAAAGAACAGACATTAGGTTCAAAGCTCCAAAATCACATTGGACAAAAGCCTAGTACTGAGATGGCGAAGCAGTGACACGGCACAGGTTTTTAGGTGACACGTGATGGACTCTGAAAAAAAACTTTTTTAATTTCATCTTATTATCCTAGTTTTATAAGTATATTTTGAAATTTCAAGTTATATTTTATTAAACTCCTAGTTCTATAAATATATGTGAAAAATAGGTTGCTTATCTATAAGCATTTACCTAAAACTAAAATGCATGTATACACATGTAAGTGACACTCTGATAACAGGATTATTCAAAAAATTAAAACACATCATGCTAAGGTTCGCCACCACTAGCCTAGTACATATAAGTGGATGCAGTTTATCTGGTGATTGTGAGTTCAATCCCTGGGTCAGGTAGTGAAACTCATAAACCATGGTTCAGTGGATGAGCAGAAGTGGCATCATAACTGTAATGTCTTTATATTCTATTTCATCCATGAATTGTATTTTGTGATTTAAGTGTAAATAAAAGGCAAGCAACTTGTCCGACTGTAGCATACCAGAAGCTTAGACGAAGCATCGATCTGATAACGGAAGTGACCAGCCAAAGTCTCATTTTTGGTAGCTACGGTCGGTTTCTTGACCAGCAGCCATCAACCTGAACAGACGTGGTTTTGTTTCTCTCTTCTTTCTTACATAGCTAAATACGGTCAAAAACCAAATGCGTTTTTAACCAACACAGCTAAACACAAATTAACAAACAAAAAAAAAACAAAGACGAGGAAAAACAATGACGAAAAAAAACAATAAACTATATCCAACCCACGTGGAAACAAATGGATCTCGCACATTACCCAGCTTTTGATTGTAAATCAGAAGGAAAAATCATACATTGGAACAAATGGATTACACAAATGATCAAGGATGCTATTTGACAGAAGTCCCTGCTTTTAACGTTTGCTGGTGAAGACTTGAATGATATAGTAGAATCACTACCAAGCAAACAGTTAACACCACAAGATATACACACAAAACGATAAATACACACACGTGGCAGAACCCACACAAAAAGAACAGTCCCCATGTCCCATTTCTGAAAACAAACATGGCAACATTTCTTCTCAATTTGACCCATGTGGTTCCGCCATTTCAGTAAACAAAGATGACTACTTTTGTTATATAGGCCGGGAAGAATTTCCTGGACTTCACTATAAAGGAGACTCGAAGACGTGCTTGTAAAAATATCTGGACATATTTTTATTACACAATATACATCCTTGTCAGCCGGAGAGTGTAGAGTGGGAGAGAGAAGATAAGGAGAACCGCCAGGCTGTCCCCCAACAGGGACAGCGGTGTCGTGCCTTTCGGCTCCGCTGATGTCTGTCTGTCTTCTTTGAGTGTCGAGATTTCTGTCCGCTTCCCAGGGAGGGATGGCAGTCTTCTTTTATAGTTTCTCTAAGTCCTACGTAGTGTGATACAGTGTCAATCACCGGTCACCATTTCCTGTTTACAACATTGATGCAATATACCCATCTCCTAAGGTGATCGAGGTCACTTACATTTCCGCCACAGGTGGCCGGATACACAAATCATAACACTTTTCCTTTTCTTCTCCACCATCAACCGTGACGTCACCATTTTTAGGCATGAACGTCGCGCTATTCTAACAACGTGGACTTTTAATTCCGCCAGGACATTTTCTAACACAACCCTTCTGATAACGATAAACACAAAAAAAAACCTAAATCATTTACTTGAAAAACTAATGCTGGAATACATATGTAAGAAAAATACGAACGAACTGAATAGACTTATAAAATAATTATACAATGAACATTTCCAGCAAGCTACTTTACCAAAATTTAAGTTGAAAAGTTGAGTGTTGTTATGTCTATATATTCTATTTCGTCCATGTATTGTATTTCGTGATTTAAATGTAAATAAAAGGCAAGTAACTCATCCGATGGTGGTGTAATGGAAGCTTAGACAAAGCCTCAATCTGATAACACAAGTGACCAGTCGAAGTCTCATTTTCGGTAGCTAAGGTCGGTTTCTTGACCAGCAGCCATCAACCTGAACAGACGTGTCTTTGTTTCTCTCTTCTTACACAGCTAAACACAGAACATAACAAACCAACAAAACCAAAGACATAACAATAATGACAAATCAACTAAGAAGAATTAACTAATACAAGAAATACTCTAACCTGGACAGCGAAATGAGAACACTCTACCCCAGTGGATTGAATAAAGAGTTATGTTCAAAATTCCAAGCACCCGAAGAAGGCCCAAGGGGATAATGGCCGAAACAATGTGCCTATAACAACCATTAAGGACACTGTTGTAAGAATAGACCAGTGCAAAATAATGATAATTTCACCTCTCAAAGATTATGCGAAAATCTCTTTACCTTTTAACCACATAATTGTGTGAAACCCAGGAACAGGTTAAGCTTAATAGAGTCCTGAGGAACAGGTCAACAAAACCTGAACAAAAAATTGTGTGAAACCCGTTATGGCTGTTATGTCTTCGTCTTTTTGTTGGTTGGTTAGTTTGTGTGTTTAGCGGTATTGGTTTTTGACCGTATTTAGCTATGTGAGAAAGAAAGGAGAAACAAAGACACGTCTGATCGTTATGCAGACTCGCTGGAAAAGGGCCGTTCTCAGCTCCCAGTTGCGAACCCTCACTTCCGGTATCGGAAACAAGGCTTACATTAAAACATGCAGACGAAAAAATACATAAACATTACAATGACCTTAAAAATAACATGAATGAAACATAGATTACTTTTCATCTTATGTTTAACAAAAGTCGATCTAACAGTAAACAGATTCATCAGAAACGTATTTATTCAATTTTTGTTTTGAATTTAAATGTTAGATGAATTAAATTCTTTCCATGACACTTGATGTCTGTGAATACTGAATAATGACGAAGAAGAGAAAATATTAAACATGTGTATTATTTGCAATTATAAATTCATAACACGAGTTTGTGTTTCAGTTTCAATAAATACCTCCGTTTTTGTAGAGTACACAAGAATAACTTTTATACCAGATTTTTTCCCTAAAAGTCCTTCTTTGTAATAAAATAGAGATTCATTTTTTCTAAGCGATTTAAATGGATTTTTGTCACGGGTGCAAAATTCCGGGAGAATTCTTCTGTTCTGACCAGTGTTGCCAACTCAAAAAATATTTTCGCGCTAGTTTGACTGCCAAATTGCGCTAAATTTTTTTTTAAATAGCCAAAAATAGCCAAAAATGTCCAAAAAAGACACTAAAATTGTTGAAAATAGCCAGAAAGTGGCCAAAACGGATAAAATGTTTTAGGCGCAAACGCGCTAATTTAGCGCTTTTTGCACTGCCAAAACAAGAAATGCGCTGAATCTAGCATCTCTCTGCTTCTGACAGGGTTGCCAAATTAGCCATTTTAGATATGGATGGGTTTTTTTCTCCAATTTAGCAGAAAAAATTTAAGATAGCGAAAAATCAAGTCATTTAAAAAAATAATTAATAATTTTAATAAACGTAAATGTACAATTTTTATAAATAATTTGTTCTAGAATCTCGTGTATAGTTATTTTGTGTGATAAGTTGGCCTTAAATCAGTTTATTATATATCATTTTTAGCTATAAAGTTAGCTAGACATGGGAAGATTTAGCCGATGTTAGCATTAGACACATTTCTAAACAAAGAGAATAAGTGAATGTTTTACTTACTTCATCTTGGTTTTTATCGTCTGGTTTTTCTAACTTGAGGAAATGCAATATTAGAGAGAAGGGAGAAACTATAAAACTTTGAATAAACTAACATTTTCTGGGTCAAATTTTCTTTTTAAAACCCCACTGTTTACGATCAATCGCTGGAAAATATATCTTCTAAAGAACGGAAGACAAGGGAGATAATTGAAAGAAACACTGCAAACCCTCTTTCCAAATGGCTGCCACTTTAGCTGCTGCTGATGGCGGATTCAAGCAAAAGCTTGATGAATATAAATGAACAGAGGAGAAGTTAGGGTTAATGTTTTTAGCATAAGGGTTGGGGTTGGTGATAGGATTAGTGTTAAGGCTAATAGATAGGTTAGGGGTTAGGGTTAGTAGGTAGGTTTAGGGCTAGGGTTAGTATATATGGGTGGCAGTGATAAACCTACCATTTATCACCACCCCCCATATATGCTGTGATGGAGGAGATCAATTAAAAATTGGAAAAAGGGGCAATCAATGAATAAGTTAATTTTCAAAAAACAAAATAAGCATTTTCTCTACTCATTAAGGGGAGTATGTGTGCAAAATTTCAAGTTTCTACTATGAACAATTAGGGCTGGACGAAGTCTGGATACATAGATAAATATAAATGTCAGAACATATGAATAACCAAAACACTTTAAGGGTACAAAGGATCCAATAAGGAAATACAAGATATGATGCAAAACAAAAAAGAGTTCCTGTCCTTACTGAACAAGATCTACAAGTAAAGACACTTTAAAAGTACAAAGGACCCAATACAGAAATTTGACAACAACGACAATGAGATGCAAAAAAGAGCAACTAAAAAAATGAAGATGAAAGAAAATCCTAATCATAAATTAATAATAAATTATGATTACTTTGGGGATTTGTAGTTGGCAAGACATGAATATTTTAATGCTTTTCAAGGATTTTCATTTGCAATTCTCATGGGATTTACAAAATTCAGATCAAACATTCTATATCACTCCATTTATGTTATATAGTGGGTGTTGGGGGTCCAAGAAAACCAGCTGCGATAACTGCAGGGTGGATATGGGCAATAATCAATGAAAGACATCATCAATCCTATAAAAACTAAGTGAGATTTGAACAAATAAACAAAAGCTCAATGTTTTAAAAGTTTCTTTCATTGACTACTGAAATGTTTTTGTCTAATTCATATCATTTTTAGAGTTGGTTTGCCGGCATAAGTCAAATATATTTCTTAGTGGGAGTGGGATGGGAGTTGTGTCACTTCTGTCATCAAATGGGCTTAGGGTTTAGTAAAATAGTGCTTAGCCCAAAATATCAGGCTTACAGGTTCAAAGGGACATTCTGTTTTTATTCATGATTCTGGATAAGCGGGCGATAATGTAGGAAAGAATGTTGGGGTTCAGCACCCACCCGCCTCATCTCACGACCCGCCCTATAATGAACCGCATTATATCAAGGGACATCTGTGTTCATGTCTAATTGTTGGATATTTAGGCAGCCATGGGTGGAGGTCACAGATTTGACCCCCACAGGTGTTGAAAGTTATAAACAGGATATCGACAACAGAAAGGTTATAAACAGGATATTGACTGCAAGGTGTCCAGGACCAGAAACAGACACACCAGGTGTTCAAAAGTGATAAACAGGATATTGACCCTGACTGCAGATGGTGGGCTGGAAAATCAGCGTGGGCGTTCAAACCCGATAAAAGCGACACAGAGGTCCTTGGAAAAGCCAGAGAGACAGACCTCCTAGGCTGGGGGAAGACACAAGGCCATTTTGGGGAACAGTCTGTTGGCTCTCATTGTCTCTCTCCCACCCTTCATTCTCCACCATGACACAATGTATCTTATGAAATAAAAATATATCCTCATATTTTTATAAACAAGTTTCGAGTCTTCCTTTTTCTCCAAGTTCAGGATTTTCCTCCCGCGGACCAAGAGGGCTATACAATATTCCAGAGCACCTTGTACTGTCTGTTTACACTAAATGGCTACTATATCCATTGTTAATGATAACTTTGTTAATCAATAGAGATTCGAGTGATGCCATTAAAATCTTCCTTTCTTGACTTGGCATTCTTGCACGAATATTATTAGAATAATTCATTCCATATTCAAGGGGGACATTTCTTTCATTACAGTTTTAAAATTTGAGGTAATTATTTTCTCAATTAGAAACCATCAACATAGATTTCTTCAGTTTTCAAGTTGGTCTGGCTGGCTGGCTATGTATATATCATGCGTACAGATATGGAGATAGAGGGCTGAAAATTTAAACATTTACTCCTTATTATGTCTTTTTTTAAAATTCTCCCAAAATAGGTTTTTAGTGGGGGTTCAATTTACAATGTAAGTTCATGCTAAATTGGTCTATACTTTGTGCCAAGCAGTGTTCATGCTTGTTTTTCAAAAATAATTCAAACTTTTTTAGTCAACCACAACAAAAGTAACTTATTCATTCATCACCCATTTTTCCAATTTTCTAATTGATCACCCCCAACATGGCATGCTGCCAAAATATGTTTATTATGTGACAGTTTCTATTGAGTGACTAACCAGATCTGGGTTTTTTTTCTATAATATGAAATTCCAATTAATTATAATCAGGTATTTTGGGCCTGTGTTAAATTGAAATGTGTTTGGTTTTTAAGTAGACATTTTCATAATGACTTCTACTACTACTATTGAGGAGGGACAGAGTGGTGTAACAGTTATTGGCACTGGGAATGGAATTGGCAGACCAAGTTCAAATTTAAGCCGAGGCTGGTTGCGTTCACTCCGCACTAATGCCCTTGGGAAAGGCATGAATCAACTTCTGCCCCCTCCCTCCCAGCTATGGGTAAATAGCAAGGCAGTGGGAGCCCTTGAGCCCTGTAAGCCAGTCCATCTAAGAGAAAGACAGAAAAAACTTACAGCTTGGCAGTCGCCATAGCTGGTCCCAAGCCAGGGTAAAGGAGGAGGGTTGGGTGTGGGGCTAGCAACACAACTTCGTAAAAACCTACTTGCTACTGAAACCACAGCATAGTGTTTGTGGCCCTATGCTCCACAGGAATAACAAACCCTACTACTACTACTATTACCAGTGGTCGAAATGAGGGGAGGGGGTGATTGATTTGTTTAGCAGCATATCAACAAAAATCAGTTTTTTTAAAAATAGAGTATTGCAACTTTGGTGAAAGGTTCTTTTTTTAACTAGTCTTGCAACTTTGGAGAAAGAAAAGGTGGCCCCCTGGTTGGGAGGGTCCTACCCCTCTGCAAAGGATGCAGTCAGCACATTCTAGGCTCCAGTCAACAAGGCCAGG